>ML819579.1:65150-80773 GCA_009831015.1 Picea engelmannii
GGAGCAAAAGATTGGAGCGCAACTCGGAGCGTGCAGGGACAAACGTCGGTTAAGAGGTACTTCTGTTACTCTCCCTTCTCATGCATTAGGCTTAGATAGATTCGAAAGAAATTCAGTGTCCATGATAAGCACTTTTCTATCTAAGGTTAAGGTCAAGCCTTAGAGGTCGATCTACTTGTCCGCAGGCAGATTTTCCTACAACATAGACGTCCTTTCAAATCCAATTTACGAATGTGAAAGAGACAAGTTTACTTGAAAATCTTTTCTCTTTTTGAGAGAGTTAGAAAAGAGCTTAAACTAGACTCGTTGGGAGTTTTCTAAGCAGCATGTCATGGGGGAGGCCAAGGATCCTGTGTAGGAATTCTGTGAAAGGTCAACAACTTACGAACAACTGACACAAGCTTGGGAAAACCCAGATATTTCCAAGTACAGGGGGATAAAATACTTGGGGAGTTTACCTTCTTAATGATGTATTAGAGAATGCCCCTTATTTGAAAGGGAATAGAAGAAGGAATTTGATACCCCACAAGACCATCCCAGTCAAAGGGAACCTCTATAAGACTTGGAGGGAGAGTACTCAGGGAGAGTAAAACTCACCCTTGTTAAGAAGGTACAGGACTAGAAATGTTAATGACATGGTCAAAAGAAGCCTCACTCCTCAAAACATGAGCGATGTAGGGTGAATATTGCATTAACATGACTTCTATGTCAATCAAAGGAAAAATAGAATGTTGGGAAACCAAAGATGACTCCGAACCCGAAGGGTTATCAGACAAGGACTAAACTTCTTCTAGTACCACAGTAGTAGGGCACAAGTGAGTTAAATGACCTAATTTACAAAGACTGCAAATGAACTTGGGCTTATGTCCTTTACGTCGAGGCTTCCAATCATATGAATGCCCACAACATCACTCACAATGGATGGTGACATGCTCTTAGCGCGACTGGCAGAGGCTGGTGGTTCATCCCACACATGATGTACAGAGGTTGGTGATGATTCTCCAACATGGCTGACCGTGGTTGGAGATGTGATATCTATATGACTCATGGAAACTAGAGTTGTGCCCCCAACATGACTTGCAGCGGCTAGAATAGTGGCAACAATTGGTTGTGGAATTTGAGACCAAGGTCCCGATAAAGACTCGTTTTGAGAAATTGCAGGCCAGGAAGGGTTCTAGTCTACACCCTGTCCCTGCCCAATAGGGTAGTATCCTCCTCCAACTTGATTCATAGAGGTTTGTAAAGGCATCATCACCGAAGTAGATGTTTGTGAAGAGAAAAATGAGTGGCAAGGGTTACTCAGGTGAGGATATATGCTGCCTCTAATGAATGGATTCTGTGAATGGGGTAGCCTGCACTATAAAAATGACTCCCTCCATATGAAATAGTAGAGGATAGATGGAGGTCCATCATGGGAAAAGTGTTCGTAGGAATTGACATAGAGGACGAAGGATATACAGACGGGGCATAGTAAGCAGAATAACCACCCATTTGAGCACTTTCTCCTGGAAAAGAGAAGATAGGATTGGATCCATAAGAAGGGAGATTCCAACCTCCCACTGTAAGATTCGGTTGAGGGATATGACTCTCGTCAAACGAAGATGTAGAAAAAGGAGTCATCATGCCCCCATATCCAAAACTAGGATTCATATAAGCAGGCAAAGGAAAGGATTGAAAGGGTGAAGGGACATTTGGAATATCAAGAGGAATATGATTAGAGACCCAAGGTATTGAGTTAGTATCATGATTCTGTATATGATTATGAAACATGGACAGATTAGTTGCCATGAAATGAGTGAATTCCATGGGGGAGGTACCGCCAAATGAGGTAGTCAAAGGGGCTCCACTATCCATAATAATGAAAACTCATGATGCAATACAAAATCCTAAGGTCAAATAATGATCAAAGAGCACACCAAAATAAACAAAAGGTCAATATGCACACAAATACGATAAAGTGGCTGAAAAGGGGCCTCCCTTCCTAAAGTAGGTATGCCTCGCCCAAGAGGGGCTTGAGACTCCCTACAAAATATCAGAGGTATCAAAATCAGTTATAAGGGCCCTTGTGGGATTGACAACCAGTCGGTCAGATCCCCCCAGAGAGGTAATACTCCATAAAGGCTGTGTGTTGTCCGACCCTTATCTTACCCAGGGTACCCTCAAAATAACCCCTGCAAGTAACCTATGTGGTACCTATGTCAAGAAACTAAGAAACCATGATATAACCGATACGCAAGCGAACATTCGTAAGTCAAGTCTCCCATATGGGAAGGGTAGAAAAGCCTGAAACCTCGAAAGCACCATCTCTCACAAAGGTAAAGGTACTAGCAAGATTCCCATATACGAATAGATCCCAAGAAATATATTTGACTCTAAGAAGGTATTGGGTGGATATCCCCTCAACCAAATTCACGCTACCTCATTCTTAACTCCATTTTAAGTGGAGCCTCTTGACGTCACCAATTATACAATGGATTTCACCACTCTCTTAGTCAGACACATATGTTGATATAATAGCCTTGGAGAAGTTTAGTCACAAAGTCCTATTCCAAGGCTCTAAATCCTTAGCTAGTTTGTGCAACCTGTTGAGTCTCAGTTTTGACACTTCTAATGCCTTATATTACTCTCTATCTGAGCCTATTATACCTATGTTGTGTGTATCTAATTGATTGTTTCCTCCATAAATACACTTGATGACCTTGTTCATGTGCATAAGAGGTAACTTATGATTACAACATGATTTGTTTAGTTTTATTGAGTTAATTCGATTAAATGATTGATTATGTATGATCCTAATCATTTTTACCAATAAGCAACATGATATGATACCCAGTCTATTCTGGTACCAAGGCTCCACCTATTTCGGTACTAGCCTGTGCTAATCCGGTACTAGACATAATTCAAAATTTTTGAATGTTTCTAGAAGAAAATCGGGCTCATGGGTTTTGTCCAGAGCGATGTTTTCATGTGGAAACATGTGTCAAAATTCACCCAAATCACACATGTGGACCTCTAGCTCAGGGGGAATGATTATGTCAAAATTAGCAAAACAACTCAAACTGTTGATTTGTGCCTCGATTTCCGTGCATATGGTAATAGATCTAAAACTTCTAATACATGGGTTTTGTCCAGAATATGACAATTTGAGTAATTTAAGGGCAATTTTTCAAAATTAGAATTGGTTTGGGAGATATGGGTGGGGGACTAACTCGAATTTGCCCAAATTGTTAAAAAACACAAAATTTTGGGATTTATCCTAAAATTTTAAAAATTGTTTTCTTAGCTTGGGGATTCGGTTTCATCCGTTCCTCCATGGATTTTATGTATAAAAAAGACCTCATAGGTATGAGTAGAAAATAATTCTTATGGTGTAAGATTCATTCTTGATGAGAAGAATAGTTATGTTGTAGGATTAGTTTTTGAAAACTATTGATTGTACTCAGTTTTTCTAAAGTAATGAGATAAGCTGCAATTCATGGATTTCATGTGTATGATCAAATATTCTTCTCTGTAAGTCTTTCACAAGCTTTCTTGTTGGTATGGCAAGGTCCCACTGATCCAATCAAGGTAAGCTTCATTGTATTTTATTTGTAATTATAATTCTAAATTTCTGTGTAATTGTGTGAGTGTGAACATTTAACAATTGTATGTGTTGTCAATGATTTCAAATACATTTTAAAGTTCAGCATAGAATCATTTGCTTCTAAATCAGTGTGAGTAATTAGATATTGGACATAATAGATAGTTTCATTTTCTACTTCTACATGATGACATTTAATTGATAAGAATTTGATGTGTGGAATTGCTAAGCAAAGAGAGTGTTATTTTGAGTTTGCAAGTGTGGTGCTCTCAGTGGTATAAGAACCATAGGAATTTATCTCTTATCTTCATATCCCATAATGAAGTCTCTCACTCCTGTTGGCTGCTTCCTGTACTAAAGAAGGTTTGATTGAATAGAATTGAATTGGGATTGATTTATGTTTAAGAGTAGCTAAAGTTGATGGTTAATTACTGTTTTTGGTTGCTACAGGGAACAAGATCTTAAGTTCATTTCTTCATTTCATGATCCTCTAATGAACATATTTGTCACCTAAGAAAGAACCTTTTGATTCACTATTTGCTTGAGAAGTTTTGTTATCAGTTTTCTCTTCTAAGTTTGGAGTTGTATTGTTGAAGTGTGCCTAGATTTGATTGCTAATTCTTGTTAAGAGTAGAAGCTACAAATAACTAATTAAAAGTCCATCTTTCCACTTCATGAGCTTGTAAATGAACAAGGAATTATCTAAGAAAAATCTTTTTAGTGCATGATTGCAAGTTTTGCTTTCTAATTTTTTTTGAGTGGAGAATGTTATTTGAAAAGTGTGAAAAAGAGTGTTATGTCATTAATTGTTTCTTGATTGAGCTATACTCATCAAACATAGGAACCTATCTGTTATCGACACATATAGTGCATCAAATCTACTGATTACGAATCCTGGTTGATAATTTATGTTTGGTAATATATTATGCAAATAATTGCACCAACATTTTGGCGCTGTTGCTGGGGAGTTGTAAACGGTAATAGGTAGTATTTGAATCAGATTACTTTAATGGTTTTGGATTGGTTTTATGGATGACCTAAGGGCGGAGAGAAGATGATAAGACATGCGAGGAGAGCCCACACATCCACTTTAGTGGGGTTTCTCCAAAGTTAGGTTGTCCTCTTTTCTTTTGATGCAAGTGTGTTTTTGTTTATGCAAATTTAGATTTTTTTATGATGAGGTAACTTGTGCAAACAGATAACCTGGTGACAACATGGTCCCAGTAACACAAGGAGTTCAAGTTTGGTGTGTTTTTGTTTTGCAATTAGTTTTAAAATTAAGATCTTTGATGATAAATCATGTTTGGGGTGCTGTAAGAACCCCCTGAGTACTAATTTGTGTTGCGAGACAGGGATCATCAACCAACTAGAGTAATTCAAGGATGATAAAGAGCTTGAAGAATGTTCCTCCAAGAACTTTCTCGCATTATGGCAGCAGCTAGGATATCTGCCTCTCAGGAAGAGCATATCTTCACAGCAGTCAAGAATCTAGTTGTCTCTCCACATGAAGAGTTAGAAGTCCCGTCAGATTCCTCTTGTCAATTTGTTGAAGGGAATAAAGAATCATGGATAGAATTCAATGGAGAGAAACCAGTGGAACTTGAGATTGAGGAGTCCTTAGCATGCCTCTTAACAGATCCTGTATGTACTCCAAAGACCAATCATCTTGAAGAGGATAATCTGCATAGCATGGTAGAGGAAGACATTCAGTGTGACCTAAACAAAGAAGAGAAACAAGAATATAGTGATCCTATTGAAACATGGGTTTAGGTCACACCACTCTTATTTCTCATTATTGCTTGATCTCATCATCAAAGCGACTGGTCCTTCATACTCTGGTATGCATTAAAATTTATCTTTTAAACTTGAGTATGGATATATTTCTAACCCTGTTACGCACATGTATTCATTGGAAGTATTCCTATACTTGAAGGACATTTTATTTTGTTCAATTAGAGTAAGATAGTAAATAAATAAATAAATGTTGCAATGCAACCTATATTTCAAATTTTTAATAAATGGGAATGTCAAAAGCTAATAAAGGAATCAGTTTAAGATCTTTTGTTCCTATAGTAGATTTCTTTTTAAAAGTTATGATGAATTTTGTTTGGAATCTTATGAGAAGGGAATCTCTTCATCCTCTGAATGCACACATAATACTAGAAGGGTTTCAAAAGTGGAGAAGGCATCCTTGTCAACGGAATATAACACTTAAGGGAGTGCTTCATGACCTATTTCTTCAAAATTATTCTTTCTCCTTAAGTTGTTAAAAATGATGCATTCGTGATTTATCATTACCTGTCTATTTTAAGACCAATATTTCAGAAGGATGATCAATTCAGTGATATTTTTAATAGAAGTTGAAACTAAATGCTAATTCCAAACCATTTTATTTATAGCTAATAATTCAACTTTTGACATTTTACCTAAATTTTCTGTTTGTAAGCATGAATAGAAATCTATTTTTAATTAGTTCTATTGGTTTGTTTTTAGCAGATGTTTGGAACTCTCTGAGAAGCTTTTATTAGCATCCCACATTGTTTGCATGAGGCCATGCAAAACCCTAGGCATGGGGGAGTGGTTGCTGAAACCTTCATATTCTTTTGCAACTTCTATCGGCGAGGCCAAATCAACATGTTCAGTGCTGGTATTTTGATAGTCATTTCTAGAATTCCGGTACCATTCTATTCTGGTACTGCAGAATTGCATTCATCTGGTACTGCAAACAATGTTTTCCTTTGTGTTCATCCGGTACCAAAGGAGAAAGTATGCGTTCATCCGGTACTGAACAATATTCCTGTGCTCATCTGGTACTATGCTTATCCGGTATTGATGGTCACCTGTGTGCTCATCCGGTATCAAAGGAGGAGGTCTATGCTATTCCGATACTGAACCACGACTCTGAGCCATTCTGGTACTGAAGCACAACCCTGCGTCGATCCGGTACTCAGGTGATCCGATACTGGTAATAAGGTGCTAGTAGCTCTAATCATATATTCAAGTTTTACTGCTCGATTTAAGTACTAGGACATATAAATTCAACATTTTTCATTTTATTAAAGGAATTAGACTAATTATGCAGTAAACATATGGTTACTCTCAATTATTGCAGGCTCCCTACCATGAAATTTTGCAAGCCCTCATATACATCTCCTCGTATATTATCATTGAATTCCTTTGTGAAGTGGTTGTCGCCATAAATGAGCAAAAATCATCCATCATGTCACTTTGTTTCTTCCCCTGCTCTGTTCTAGTACTATCTGTTTCGGTACTGTAGAAACCTGCTCCATTACTTATCTGGTACTTATGCCAAAGTGATATGATCTTTGTCATGTGCTTAACATTGTTTTCACTTCAGGTAATTGGAGGTATGGTCTAATCTCTTCATGTTCTTTCTATCAAGGATCATGTAAGTCTGGTGTTGAATTGTTTTTACTCTCATGTGCATCTTCCTCCTACATTTCTACACTCAACCCTAAATGAATCATCCTTGCTATCCTTTAAGAAGATATTTTCACATTTAGATCTATATGATAATGGGTGCACTTGTCTTATTACCTCATCATTTTGAAGAAGTGATTGCTAATTGAAATATCCATTGAAAAGTGGTGACACCATTATGTCAAATACTAACCTAGTTGATTCAAACAAGTTTTATCCAAGTTTATCTTTACAAGTTTTTCTTGGGAGGTATTGATGAAAACCTCATGTGGTGGACCGCCCTTGCAAAACCGCAATGAACTTTCATGAGAACCCTAATAGGATTAACTAGAGGGACCTCTTAGTCATTATCTGAGATGTTACATTATACATTGAATATATGAGATTTAAGTTGAATGTGGATGATGTCACCCTTGGGATAATTGCAAACAATTAATTATGTGCCTAATAACTCTAAAACACTCTCGTACCACTTGCCTTCCTTATACTCTAAAACTACCAATGAACAATATACATCATTCTAAATATTTTGAGTAACATAATAAAAAGGAAGTATTAGGAAGTACAAGTAAACCCGCCGTGGTACTGAACAGGCCTGCTGGCAATGGGGCTATGTTGAGTAAAGGGAGTTGAAAAAAATAAAGTGGCACTCTTAAAACTGAACATAAACCCTTGTGTCTCATTCTGAAGCAATCATTATCAAATCAAGGCTAGGAGATGACCTTTATATCTCTCGGATGATGTTCTTAAGAACCTTCAAGTATCCACTTTAGAGTTCTATCTTTAAAATAAAAAGGTTTGCATGAGAAGTGGGACCCTCAGTATATGTAATTCACCTTACCTAAACAAGAAGAGATTCATCTCTAAAAACTTGGATAAGAAACAAGTTAATCATATCAGGATGTATTCTCTTATGTGTTCCTCTCTTCAAATGAGATCTAAACTATGCTATATCACTTTTATTTTAAAGGTAATCTAGTCAGGGGGGCCTATTAGTCAAAGTCATTTTGAAAATTCTTGGCCACTATCCTATAATCATATTAGAGCCACATCCAACCCTTTCTCCTAACTATGATCCACAACAGATTGGATAAGACTTAACATCAAATCACTAACAGATCCAATCCATTACTCATGACTCCACTTTGTCACCATAACTACTTTTCCATGAGTAAGAATGTGAAGCATAAGCCAGGAAGTTTATATTGTTTAAATAGGAACTTAGGATTTGAAGAAGGATGCAACTTCAGGGAATGCTTGATCGAGTGAAGAGTATCATCAATTGTGGAATTTTGAAGATCATTGTTGCATGAGGACAAGCAATCACTTAAGCATGGGGGAATTTTGAGTCTCAGTTTTGACACTTCTAATGCCCTATATTACCCTCTATTTGAGCCTATTATACCTATGCTATGTGTATCTAATTGACTATTTCCTCCATAAATACACTTGATGACCTTGTTCATGTTCATAAGAGGTAACTTATGATTAAAGCATGATTTCTTTAGTTTTATTGAGTTAATTCAATTAGATGATTGATTATGTATGATCCTAATCACTTTGACTCTTAAGCAACATGATTCGGTACCCAGTCTATTTCGGTACCAAGGCTCCACCTATTCTGGTACCAGCCCATGCTAATCTGGTACTAGACATAATTCAGAATTTTTGAATGTTTCTATAAGAAAATCGGGCTCATGGGTTTTTTCTAGAGCGATGTTTTCATGTGGACACATGAGTTAGAATTAAACCATCTCACACATGTGGACCTCCAGCTTAGGGGGAATGATTCTGTCAAAATTAGCAAAAAAACTCAAACTGCTGACTTGCGCCTCGATTTTTGTGCATATGGTATCAGATATATTCACCAAAGACTCAGATTTATTTCTACTCCAAAATGAATTCTTTTGAATGATTATCTTATATGTCTTAGATGTACACCATGAAGCACCATAAGAAGACAGTTCAGTCAGGGGGAGAAACCCTAGATGGAAATATAACTTTGCCATTGATGACAAAGGGGGAGAGATTTATTAGACGCAGAGGATAGAGGCATGGTTCTAGGGGGAGTAGATTTATCAAATGTAGAGGAAAGAGGCATGGTTCCAAGGGGAGCATGAGTAATACGATTTCAGTATGGCATCATAGTGTTGCCATCAATGCCAAAGGGGGAGATTGTTGATTAAGGTTGTTGTCATTGATGTGAACCTTTGAAGAAATCCCTGTAGCAAAAAGGTTGGGTAATGGACCCAATATTGTTTTATGTAAAGATGAATCGTTATTGTCTTGTCATGGTTGATAATAATTAGAAATGGATGAATTCCAAAGTGGTCCCCTTATGGTGAAAGCCCTATTGAGTTATCCTAAAAGTATGGTTAGAGAACCCATGCTTATTTGTGGAATAATGAGATGAAATATAGTTAATTTGTCAGTGAAACTATCCTAGATGGATAATTCTTTTCATTCCATTTCCAATGGTGTGTGGAACATCACATAACTCCTCACGGTTAGAGAGTTATGTCCATGAGAAGTTGTAGAACCCAGGTTTGGATAATGGACCCAAGTTTGTTTGATAGATAACGGTATGTGTTTTGATATATTTTCAGGTAATAATATTCTATATGGATAGTACATGTCATTCCATTTCTGGTGGTATGTGGAACGTCACATAACTCCTCACGGTTTGAGATTTATGGCCTTACGAAGTTGGAGGACCCTCATATGTCATCTAGAAGCCCAAAAAGGTCAAAGTAGTCAAAGTAGTTTAAGAGTTTTTAAAGGTAAATAATAAAGTGAAGTGATAATTTCACTATAATTCAAAGTGAATACAAAATCAATTATTTAAATAGTAAATTTAATGTATAAATTAGAAGTGGGTTAACCCTAAAATAAGGAAAGTGGGCAAAGTGACCTAAAAGATGTTTTTAAGGAAGCTACTTGGAGAGTATAAATAAGAGGCAAGGATCTCTCATTTAAATCACACTTGAGAATATTGAATACCTATGGGTGTCTGAGGTAGCCAAAGGATATCTAAGATGAATTTCTGAGGGAAGGTGAAGAAAAGAAGGCTGGAATTCAAGGAAGGATAAATTCTTTTGATGATGCTTTCTAAGGTATGTTATTTACAGGTCATCTCACCATTTTCTCAATAAATTTTTTTATAGAATGATTCAGACCATGAAATGGATATTCTATTGAGGAAACATATCCAAGTATCTATGGTAAACAATTTATCTTGTGGGTCGTTGTATTTTTGGAGTTACACTCCGTGGAAAATAGGGTTTGTGGATAGTCCTGAAACTAGTCAAAAACAAGTGTTTTGGGTAAAAACGTCATAACTTATCCATAAAAGATCCAAATTCAGTAAGACAAAATGTTTTGGTTAGAGTACATTCTTTAGTATCCTTTGTAACATTTTTCGATCGATTCAACAAATATTTTGTGCGGGGTACGCTCTACAAGGTCACTCTCTAGAATAATCCAAAATTCAACAAGGTATGCCATTTTTGCTATAACTACTTTTCTGAGAGGTTCCAAGTAGTGACTCCTGGAGGAATTGTATAAAACACACTGAAGAAAATTGTGTATCATTTTCATATCTTTATTCATTACAGGGACAAAGTTATGATTATTTCAAGTTAGGGTTGTTGACTAATCCAAAACTAGTCATGTGAGACTAAAGAAAAGTTTGATGTAAATGCTAGTCTCTTATTGTTTAAAGTTAAGGAAGGTTTGCAAGTTTGTGATCATATACACCAGATCTATTACAGAGTTATAAATCATATTTGTATGATGAAATTGAAGAGGTGTTTTGGTTGAGGTAGAAGTTGGGTACATGGTTGAGACAAGTAGTTGATGAGTTGGCACATACATGAGGTGTATAGTTGATGATGTTGGTACATATTGATGAGTAGTTGACAAATTATTGGTACATAATTGGTACATGGGTGGTTGCACTTGTTTATGGTATAGGTTGATTATAGATTGTTTGGTACAGGTTGGTGCATGGATGATGCACTTGTTTATGGTACAAGTTGATTACATGTTGAGGTATAGGTTTATGCATGGTTTAGGTTTATTGGTATAAGTTTACAATGGTATATCTCACAATGATAGTGTGACACTGGTTCCATCATTCTACCTCTACTTCAAGGCAGTTGGATGGGGCAAGAACAGGTGATTGTAGCCAGAGAATTGGGGAGTTGGAGCTCCCCTCAGGTTGTAGCCTGAGAAACTAGGGGGTTGGAGCCTCCTTCCAGTTGTAGCTAGAAAACAAAAGAAGTTAGTGCTTCCAATGAATGTAATTCTTCAATACATATAAGAAAAATCATTCCGTGGTTTTCTCCCGATTTGGGTTTCCATGTAAAACATTGGTGTACTGTGTATGTGTGTGATTGTTCATTTCTTATTGCTCATTATTGGATAATAATTCTACATTGATATAACACTTGGATTATTTGAATAAAAAATATTATAATTACGCTATTATTGATTTACCCCCCCTCTCATTAATCCAACAACAGTTTTGGACATGATGCATGTGGATGCACCTTCATCGATGATACATCAATGAACCGTGATGTTTTGATCTTGATTGGTATTTGGAAAGCTACCAAAGCAGGGAGACAAGGTTCCCCACTATCTAGATCAAATGTGATGAGTCTAGTATCAGTTGGGTCGACTGCCCCCAAGGAAGAAATTAAGGATTTCCATTGAGTTGGACAGGTTCGAAGGACCTCCAATATAGACATGGTTGCAGGAGATTGCACCAAGTCATTGACTAGACTGTAATTGTGTGCTTCCCTAGCCTGAGGATTGTTGACATTCCGTCGTAATGGAATGTGAGGGATATGAATGGGGGGTTCAGTTTTAGGGCATGGAATCATCAAGGGTTTTCCAGCTATAGTTGTAGCTTCTTTCGAAGTGGTGGGAGTAGATTCAAGGGGCTTGTTGTATTGACGACCGTGCATTTGTAGAATAATTTCTTCTTTGCTAGTGAGAAGGATATTACGATCTATCAGATTTCCAGGGTTATGATATTGTCCCATTTTTGGTGGGGCAGGATGTACCTATTGTTGGGTATTCTTCACACCTTGGTGTGGAATAGGGTTTTGCAACAAGGTCGGGGGTGGTTGTTGCAAATACTATTGTGGGGCCTGCTGAGGGGCAGGCGATGCTGAAGGACATGGCGTGTTCATGGATTCTTTCATTCATTTGAAGTCGATAATTTGGGGACAATGGTAAGTGTAATGTCCATGCTCATTGCAAAGAGCACAAGGGAAGTTCATTCAAAGTTTGTTGTTGTTGTTCCTCCCTTGGAGTTTGTTGGTATTGTCCCCTTGGGGGTTCTGGTTACCCTGATTCTGGTTTCCCCCAATAGGTTGGTTTTATTGGGGGTTATTTCCCCTTGGTCCTAGGTTATTATTGTTTTGATGTTTTCCTTTCTTCTTGGCATTATTCGACTGATGGGATGGATTTTATGTATTCAACTGTTCAAAAGTATGAAATTTCTGAATGGGAGAGGGCTAAAAAAAGTTAACGTCGACGTGTGGTTGTCCATGTGGAGGAGCAATCAGCTGTGGAGGACCAGGAAAAGGAAAATATAGATTGTTTTGTGGCAACTATCTGTAGAGAACATAGGAAGGAGTAGTGATTTCACTAGTGCTCAGGTTATATGCTAAGGTAGAGGGGGAATCTAAACTTGGTTGAGAAGTCGGGTGCATGATGGGTGTTGGCGAGGGATGACTCATGGGTGGAGGGGGAGCAACAAGATATGGCTGCGGGTAAGGGGGAGGAGGGTAATAAGATGGTATTCCATATATCGATGGATATTGGGGTGTACCATACATAGGTGGTGGTTGGATGTATAGGTTGTGGTCTATCATGGTACCAATCAACCCATCTGTGGCATGAGACATCCCAAGTTTTTCTTGGCCAAATGGTACGGGTCTCGGTGCATCAGGTATTATTGTGTACAAGTAACCCGACTGAGCATAAATGAGGTCGAACTATTGAGCCTTGCTAATGGCTTCCTCTTCAGATTGGGGGAAGGTGGATGCCACATCTTTGGAAAGTATAGATACGAGTGATTTTAGAAACCAATGGAGACATTGTTCTTTAGTGGTTTCTAATTTACCTAAACTACGTCGCTGACGCCATTCGTGAATGTGGTCGGAAATATACGTAGATGAGGTTTTTTTTCACTCAGAGAGCAGTTCTAGACCAGTGTCATGACGAACTGGTAGTTGAAAAAATGCCAATAATGCTTTGGCCAAGGATTCAAAAGTCATGTGGGACCCTGATTTTTCATCCACATGCCTTTTGGGTGATAAACCCGTGATTGTTCGTTGAAATAACCTTAAGCTGATGGAGTCATCCATGATGTTGTTTGAAGAGCACCATAAGTGGAAGGTCATGACATGGTTGGCGATATCTTCCCCTGATTTTCCTTCAAATTTTGGGATATATGAAGGTAGCTTGGTAGGCATACTGGGCCATGTGGGGTCATGTAATATAGGATCATTTGTGAGTTTACTCAAATCATGAATGTTGAGAGACACCAAATATGGCATGGGGGGTGTCGTTGGAGGATTAGTTCCAGCCATAGTGTGAGAAGGTAGTGGATATGACCCTTGAGGGGGATTTGGTGGTGTTGTACTTCTCCCTTGAGAAGAATCCCCCCACCCCACCCCCGCCTCCTTGTGAAGGAGAGATAAAGGATGGATGGCCTTGGGAATTGGACCCAAGTAAAGTGGTACCTGTTAGGACCACACAATGCACCTTTTTGCCTATAATTTTTGCCACTATTATACTCTTGATCACCTATATTTAGACTCATACTATCACTTTATCTAATCATCCCAAAGGTATACAACGTCCCTTCTCATGACTATATGTTTAATCTGTTTTGCATAATATTTTACATCACTCTCGTACTTAACCATTGATTAGAAATGCATAAGTGTTCAAAACTGCAGATTAGCACTTGAGGCCTATTTCTGAAACATAGAACTGTCTAAGGTTGCTATTGCTGAAACACAGAGCTGCTTTATAGTCCGAGGTCGCAGTTGCCGAAACACAACACTTATGCTGAAACACAGAGCTGTCATATAGTTCGAGGCCACTAATGCTGAAACACGAAGCTGTCATACAGTCCGGAGCCATAGATGCTGAAACACGGAGCTGTTACACAGTCCAGAGTTGTAGATGCTGAAACACAGAGGAAACCGCCAGGACCGACGATGCTGAAACACAAAGGAAGCCGTTACAGTCAGCAGTCAACACAGTCAGAGTGCAATTCACGTGGCTGAAACAGCCCGCAAATTGCGATGCTGAAACAACATCAGCAACAACAAGAAGAAGGTGTTACACCAGCCGTAACAACAATACCTCATTCATCTCCTGTAATAGCATTTCTGTTGCGTGAGACTAGGACATCTTGTTCTGGTTTAGAAAGAAGATCCGGCTAAAGATAGGACTCAGATACACATTGTAATTTTTGATCAATTGTATCGAAGGGATTTCCTCTTTAAATAAGAGGAAATCATCATTCGAGGGATCCAAGTTTTTATGTATTGAAGCAACTCCAGAGATGAGGGACGTATTCTATTTTCCAAGTTGTAATGTGATATTTCGACAGATGAATAGAAGACTGCTTTGAGTATCTCTTTCTAGCTTCCTCGTTTCAGGGGAATCTTGTGAGAAGGGAGGGCCCACCTTCTTCACAAGATTCACCCATTAGTTAGAAGTGTGTTAGTACAATTTCTGTTTATGTTTTGTTTACTGTCATTTGCTGAAACACCGTTTTTAATGGATTCTGCTTTGCTGAAACACTACTGACTCTGTCTTAGTTTATTGAATGGAAATTTTAATTCTTTTTATCAGCAATCTTGTGTGATGTTTTTATGAGGCTAGTAGAGACTGGGTTAAAGGTTCCTGCTCAGACAGGAAGGAATCAGAATATCCTACCCTCTGTAGATTTCATTTACTTCTGCCCGTGTGCTAGCCGAAAGTTTGGTTAAAGGTTTCTGCTCAGACATGAAGGAATCAAAACACCTTGTCTTTTGTAGATTTCATTTACTTCTGCAAGTGTGCTAGCCAGAGGTTTGGTTAAAGGTTCCTGCTCAGACAGGAAGGAATCAAAACACCTTTTCTTCTGTAGATTTCATTTACTTCTGCAAGTGTGCTAGCCAGAGGTTTGGTTAAAGGTTCCTGCTTAGACAGGAAGGAATCAAAACACCTTGTCTTCTGTAGATTTCATTTACCTCTGCAAGTGTGATAGCCAAGGATTGGGTTAAGGGTTCCTGCTCAGAAAGGAAGGAACCAAAACGTCCTGTTCTCTGTAGACTTCCATTAATTCCACAATTGTGCTAGCCAGAAACTGGGTTAAGGATTCCTTCTCAGAAAGGAAGGGATCAGACTGCCCTGTTCTCTGTAAACCTCAACCTCACAAGTGTGCTAAACAGAAATAAGGCTCAAGGCTCCTTCTTAGAAAGGAAGGAACTAGGTGGCTTTGTTCTCTGTTAGATAGAGTTAATTGTTTTCTGCATTACTATTTTCATGAAAGAGTGTTAGTACTGAAGTCTCTGTTTGAGAGTAAGGG
>ML819579.1:93088-128211 GCA_009831015.1 Picea engelmannii
AAATAAGTAAACAAACTAAAAACAACTAAGGAAATAAAACTAGAATGCATAAGAAACTTTGAACCAAAAACAATCAACCAATGACCAAGATTATGCCACCAATGGATAACTATATTAGTTGGAAAAGCACCATAGAGAAATTAGGACTTATGAGTCCCCTTTTCCTCGTTGGGAGGGCTCATGAGTTCCCTAATGGAGATCTCTTCTTACAATGGTAGAAAAGAAAACAAATGATGAAGAAATCAATGCCTATTCCCTCAAGAGGTGAGTGGAATGGCCTATTGGAATGTTGCTAGAATGCTCCAAGGAGAAAAGAGGATTCTAAAGGGAGGATTGAGGCATCATAAAAATACTATGAAAATCTTAATTTCTTAGTGCACCCATGGCCTCCATTTATAGCATGTCTTCAAGGAAATATTCAACTGGTTCTTAGTGTGAACAAGGGGCCCTTTAGGGCACCCTTTAGTCCTTGACCAACCCCCCATTCTGATTCAACTCAGATCTGAGGGTCAAATAAAGTTAGGATCTAGTCCATAAGTGGTTGAGGGGATGAAAAGAACCATAAATACATTCACATGAGTGTGTGTCTTTTCTCGTACACAATCATTCATATGGCGCATTGTGCGCTCTACGGGCTTCTTTTTCCCACGCATTGTGCATGCGCTTCCTTTAGTGAGTTAGCGCATGTCAATTTTTTCTCAGTTGTATAGTTTTTGCCTCTTGAAAATGTATTTTGGTGATGCAGGTGAACTAATAGTTGTTTGGCACTGATGTATTTCTGTAACCATTTGTGTGCAATGTTGCAGGTGAAATTTCAGTGATAACAAGTCTTTTCAAGATTGTAATTCTCTTCTTCACAACTACTCAATTCACCTTTTAGTATTATGTTTGTGTTTCTAAGATTTCAATTTTCAGTTTCAACATGCTTCAAATTTTCAAGATTCTCATCTTCTTGTTCACTCTCTACACTATCTTTGTATCCCCAAAAGGTATCAAGGTTTGTTTTTTCATCTGAATCTTCTTCAGAAATAATTTCTTCTTCTTTAGAACTCTTGTGATCATCATACTGGGTTTCTTGGGTTATGAAGAGGAATTCTCCTCGATCATTTTCTTCTTCATCACTCTCATCTGAGGAGATGTCATCATCCTTGGAGTAGAATCTCTTTTTATTGTTGAGACTTCTCTTTTTATAGTAGCATTTTTCAACAATATGTCCTATGCTACCAGAGTTAAAGCATTTGAGAGGAGACTTACCTTTGTATCTTCCAATTCCCTTCTGGAGCCTTCTTATGAATTTTTATATTTCTTAATCAAGGTCATTATCCTTTTATTTTGTCTTATTTATGGATTTAAAGGTTGCTTCATTGTTTGGTTGGTCATTTTCTATACCTGTTCTCATTTCATATTCTTTAAGAGACCCATGTAATTCATCCATTTTCATTTTGGTCAAGTCCATAGTTTCTTCAATGGAAGAGACCTTAGCATCATACTTCAAGAGAAGTGATCTCAACACTTTTTTTTATAACCAAGGATTCATCGAGCTCTTCACCTAATCCCCTGATAACATTAAAAACTTCATCAACTCTAAGAAAATAGGTTGCAATATCTTCCTTTTCATCCATCTTCAAATTTTCAAATTCTTCTCTATGTCGTTGAAGCTTGACTTGCTTAAATTTTGGATCACCTTCATAGATACTCTTGAGTTTGTGCCATACCTCTTTAGTAGTGTTGTAGCCCATCACTTTGCTAGCAATGGTTGGTGCCAATGCTCATAGAATAACATGTTTGGATTTTGAATTACAACTCATAAGCTTCTTCTCATTTGGATCAGTTGGAGCATTCTTTGGGATTACATAGCCATTTACAACTGAGTACCAAATGTCTACTCCCAAATATGTTAGGTAAGTTTTCACTCTATCACTCCAGTATGCATAATTGCTTCCATCAAATTGTTGAATCCCATTTGGAATGTTCTCATGGTCATCCATCTCTGCTCAGGATTTTCCTTCCAGTGGTTAAACTATTTTTAAGGCAACCTACTCTGATACCAATTGTTGGAAATACTGAGAGGGGCGTGAATCAATATTTAGAGCAATTAGTATTTTTGAACTTGTACTTCAATCAGATCATTTATTCAATTTATGTCCAATCAACAATGAAGACTATCTAATGAACAATGAAGAATAGTATAAGAGATACACCAATACACCATGCACAATATATAAGAAGCAACCATGTATTATTGTTCAAAGGAAGTAATGACTTCCAAAGGTAGCTACAACTTACAAATATAAAGGGAGGGATAAAACTCCAAAAGGAATATGCAATCCTCCAATATCAAGAGAGAGTTGACCTCTCCATCCTTTCCCCTTCCTTCCACCCAATAATATATGAGAGATAATAAAACTTTACATTAAATTATCACCATCAACCAAACATCACATAGAACCTGATAATGCTTCATGAGACTTCTTCAACTTCTACAATTCTTCACTTCTTGGAATACTTTGATCCTGTAGATAATATTACTCAATGTATTCTTAGAAACTCCTCCAAGTTTCACTCCTTGAATCCTCCCAGAAAAAAAGAGTTATAGAGAAAATGGTAGACCTTATTCAATTCTGGTTTATTCAGGAGAGAAAACTTGTACATAATTCCCCGCGCTCAATATTTAACATCATATTCTGAAATTTGTACAAAACAAACTACAACCCATACTATTTCCGATGCAATTGTTCTCACTTCATTGAGATTCTCTATGAAGACGTTATGACTATTTTACCCGAAACACTTGTTTATGACTAGCTTCAGGACTAGTCAAAAACCCTATGTTCCACAGAGTGTATCTCCAAAATTATAGTGAATAAAGAAATGAAGTTTTTACCATAGGTACCTAGATATATCTTCTCAATAGAATCCAAATTTCATCATATGAATCATTATAGAAACAAATTTATAGAGAAAATGGTAAGATGACCTGTAAATAACATACCTTAGAACACATCACCAAAAGACTTCATCCTCCCTTGGAATTCAACCTTCTTTACTTCATATTTCCTCAAAATTTCGAATTATATCTCCTTGTTCATTAATAAACTTGTCTGTGCTAAAAATGAATGTATAATGAGATGTATTTATACCCTTTATGTCACTTCCTTTTAACATTAGGGTCGACATGTAGTTTTTGCTTCAATTCATAGTGTCATCTTCAAAAATTCATTTCTCCTCAATCGTGAGGATCCATGTGACGTGCCACATACCACCAGAAGCACAATAAGTTATACTATCCATCCATGGGTGTTGTATCTGCATGTGTAATTTCCTTCATGTCTATCTACTTGGATCAATTGTGGGGTCCAAAATCCAATGGCTAGGGTTGACATCAATGACAACAACCAATCTTCCAACAGATGAATGATTAAAGATGATGATGTATAAGGAAAATAATCTAAACACAATCCCCACTCATTCCTATACTGCAAACACCTGAGTATTGCAGTCCCCCATAAAATCTATCTCGGGTGAGACTACGTTGTGCACCCTATGCACAACGACTCCTTCCGGTTTACTAGCAGGGCCGATAGTTTTGAGGGTTTTGTTGGAAACCTGGTTGAGATTAGAACTTGGGTCAATTAAAGAAGTAACCAAAAAATGGTTATGTTTTCGGCTAAAACTGCATGGATTGAGTGGACAGAATCTATAATACCCTTGTTTCCCCCATTTTGTAAATATAACAATAACTGACCAAGAGACTATGGTAGACTAGATATGTGTGAATGCTTTATTTGATGAACCTTTGTATAAAAGGTCAATGTATGCATTTTCTATTATTAATAGAAAATGGATAAGTGTTGCATAACTTCTCAAAGTCGGGTTTTCCAAGATAGACCATGGATGCTATGAGAGAGATGGTGAGGGGAACTAGGAATGGTTGATATGACCCCCACCAAACCAATACCTTACTGGATTTAATGACTCAGAACAATCCTCTGACCCAGAAATGAATTACCAGTCAGAGTGGTAGCTGGAAGAGTCATCCTCAAGAGTTAATGAGGAGATGGGGAAAAGTACCCATCTGTAATACTTCCAGACCTAACCATGAGCTGGGGATTTAGACCCACGCAACCTTGTTGAGGAAGGCAAGAAAGAGGTAATTCATGGGAAGAGGTAAGAGAGAAAAAAATCATATCTACGAAGAGAGCAGAGCCGAAAGAGAAATCTTGAGAAGAGAAAAGAGCGCTTGAAACTCTCTGGTTCAAGGAAGAACTAGGAAATAAGCTCATTCTGGGCGTAAGGAGATGTTGGCAAGGTATTCGTTACAAGATGATAAACGAGGCTGACAAGTGATTGTGGAAGTACTTGGACAGACCTCCTTTATTGGTACAGAGAAAACATGCTGCCAAGATTTTGTGGGAGGAGGAGAGTAACCTTTGTCCCTGACTATTGTTGAGTAAGAAGAAAGAGTCTCTATCAGAGCATCATGGTCTAGCTTGGGGGTGGCACAAACTCTGGTTTTATAATAATTATCTTCATACTTTGTGTATTGAAATGGAAATGATGGTTGAATACATATATTTATCTTTCTATGAATGATTTTTGTATTCATTGAATAACATAGATGTATGTATTATCTCCCTGTGAACTCATTCTTTTGAATGGTCGTATTCTTGCCTTAGTTTAGCAGTTAAATATTTATGGGATGTAAGCCTACAATAGGGTCGAGGTAGGATTTATAGAAATGTTTAATTATTTTCGATCTCTTAAATCTACCCTTGTGGGAATTTCCAGTTCAGACCCTATGGAAGGAGGGATCCTCCTTCAAACTCTTCACCATATGACCAAGGGCTCATGCCCATGTCCTTAACCCATAAGGATAAAGGAATTGGCACGTAGCCGATAAGAGTTTCCAGAGGACCCATATGACCAAGGTATGGGAATCCTACGTTGGGCCCTAAAGAAGTTAATCCTTTTGGTTTCAGAACTCCGAAGTGTTTCGATCCTACTGTTTACAAATAGGCCGAAGGAAAATGATAGTTACAGTTACCCATGGGGTTAACCAACACCTGAAGGTTTCCTTATCCGAGACAACTTGAATTTACTATTTGGTCCATGTGGCGGTAGGAGTATTCGGGACACACCTATATTCACTGTCGCATCTAGTACATCACCCCATGCGAGAGTGGAATCTTCGAAAGTTTGAGACTTTGGGATTCTGGGGGTTTGGGATACAGTGTGTGGGGAAGGGTGAAGGGCCTGAAGTATAGAGCCACATGGCGATATTTCTGGATCCTTTGGGAATTCGGGATTTTGGAGGACATGCGTGCAAAAAAGAAAAGGGATGTTCAATGCCGAAGCACCCAATGCCGAAGTCTCCCCTAGCTGTGTGTTAGATTAGGATTAAGTCTCATCGTTGGTTTGGACGATGGATGGACCATCCTTGCGAGAGGTAGGAACCTAGAAATGGTATGAGCGAGATGGGTCCACATGGGTGCAACGTGGCCCTCAACCGACAAACACCCAAAGGACTTCATGAAGCCATAACTTGCAAACCAAAGGTCAGATTAGAGCCTGGTAATGTTCGTTAGAAAGGTATGTGAGAGTAACAGAGGATGGATCATCTTAGAGAGATGATTCAAGACGATTCGAGTAAGAAAAATTTTGAAGCCTCGTTCCTAGAAAGGGTACTTAGGGGTCCGATGTGTTACAAATTTGTATCAGAGCATGGTTACAACACTTGGCCTTCTTGGGATCATGAAAAAGTTGCTTAAAAATGTTATTAAAGAAAATATTGTTTAAATAAATTTTAGGGGTGACACCCTATATGACCCCTCTCCTAAAAGGATTAGTTAAACCTCTACTAAACAAAGGAATGAAATTTTATACTATTGTGCGTGTTTGGAAAATATGAATTGTGTATTATTCATGAACTAATAGACCCTTAACTAACATATTTTTTTTTATCAACACTCAAGCAGTTAGTAGACCCTAGGAACACTACAAAGTATAGTGAAACACCATGAACTGGGGGAAATATCCCATAATAGAGAGGAATAATCTGATGAAAGGAGGGTGGTGGAAACCCCTTCGGATCTGGATGAAATTGTAAGAAGCCTCATGGAATAATTACAGGGTTCTAAGGATGAAAATGAAAGGTTGATAAAAGAGAAGGAAAAGAAAATTGAAATTAATGTAGTCCTATGACAAATATTATCATATATACAAAGGCAGTTGTAGCATGGACCAACATCTAGCCATGTGGACAAACATCATACAAAGAAAACCCAAAGTCCACTTGAGATACAGAATAATGGCCTTGAAAGTGGCCACACAAGGAGGAGCACCTCAAAGAAGTCCCAACATGGAGCGAAGAGACACTTGTTGGAATAATCCTCCAGTGAGGAAACTGACAACTCCAAGGAATCCTCTATTTGAAAAACTAGTTTGCATTCCCAGAGGAAAAGAAGAAAGAGGAAACCTTCCAATAGTCATGAACCTGAAGAGCTCAAGAAGGAAAAACCACCCACCTTCTATGGAGAAATTAAGAAGGGGGAAGAGGCAGAAGTTTGGCTGCTTGTCTTGAAGAAGTACTTCAGAGTTCATGACTGCTCTGAAAATTTAAAGGTTCGAATAACCATATTTAACTTGAATGAAAAGGCCTCCATTTGGTGGGAGGACATTAGGAATGTGAAAGGAATCCATGAGAAGGAATTGTCATGGAAAAAATTTGAGAAATACTTCTAAAATAAGTATATGTCAGAGAAATACTTTGATGGGAAGACCAAGGAGTTCTATGAACTCAAGTTGGTACAACTCACCATATATCAATATATCAATAAATTCCTTGAGTTGATAAGGTATGTACCCTACATAAAGGATAAAAATGTAAAAATGCAATGATTTATTAGTGGGATACCTTAGTCCTTCTGGGACATGATTGAATTTGATAAGCCAAATACCTTAGAAGACACTATTCAGAAGGCAAGGTATTTCTATGATAATTTCAAGAACAAGACAAAACCCCACGAGGATGGGAAGAATAAGAGTAGTTTAGTATTCAAGAAAAGGGGGTTTAAATCCTTAAGATTTAAGAGCTATGGGAAAGGTTCTAAAATGAGCCTTCCTACTAAAAGTGTATACCAACAAAATTTCCCCTCTTAGAGTGGAAATAAAACCTTTGGAGCAGCCCTAGGTAAGACTGATAACACAAAGAGAGAAGCCTTGAAATGTTGGGGTCATGGAGAAGAACATATGCTCAGAGAATGCCCATATAGGAAACACAATAGTAGGAGGGTATAAAACATCCAAGAGGATACCATAGTCAATGATGTGGTTAGTAGAATGCCACATATTTATGTAGCCTTGAATAATAAACAAGCCAACCACCAAGCTTCAGTGGTGGAGATGGAAGGTATGATTTCCAACCATCTAGTTTCCATTTTAATTGACCTTGGTTCTAATTTGAGTTATGTTTCCCCTCAAACTGTTGAGAAATTTAAATTGCAACAAGTTAAACCTGTTAAATCATGACTGGTACAACTAGCCACTGGAACCAAACGAAAAGTAACAGAGGTCATACCAACATGCCAATTCGTTATGAGTGGACTGTCCACCCAAGCGAACCTAAACATACTTCCTTTAGGATATTATGACCTACTGATTGACATGGACTGGTTGGCTGCCCATAAAACCAAGTTGGATTGTTACAATAAAACTTTGGAATGTGAAAATAAGGAAGGGAGAAAGGTAACCCTACAAGGGATTCAAAATCCTGTCTCAGTGAGACAAATATCAACACTTCAAGTGAAGAAGTATTGCATAAAAGGATGTCCTTTGTATGAAATATAGGTGTTTGATTCTATTGAGGATGAAAAACCAAGCCTAGAGGACCAACCCATATTGATAAAGTATAAATATGTATTCCAAGGAAGATATATTGACTTTCAATAGAACTTGCACCAGGAGTGGTGCCAATTTCTAGAACACCCTATAGAATGAGAACACTAGAGCTAGTTGATCTAAAAATACAACTAAATGAAATGATGGACAAAGGATACATTCGGTCTAGTGTGTCTCCATGGGGAGCACCAACCTTTTTTGTGAAAAATAAGGATGACACACTTAGGTTGTGCATAGACTATATGCAACTCAATAATATGACCATAAAGAATAAGTATCCCTTTCCAAGAATCGATGACTTGTTTGACCAATTAAGGAGTGATACCATATTCTCCAATATTGATTTGAGGTATGGATACCATCAAGTCCAAATTAAGGATGAAGACATCCACAAAACAACCTTTTGGAAAAGATATCGTCACTATGAATTTGTGGTGGTGCCATTTGGGATGAGCAATTCACTCGCCACTTTTATGTGCTTAATGAATAATGTACTCATTAAATTCTTAGACAGATTTGTATTGGTTTTCATTGATGATATCCTAATCTATTCTAAGAATAGGGAAGAGTATGAAGAACATATCAAGTTAGTGCTTCAGGTACTAAGAGAACATCAACTCTATGCTAATTTGAGTAAGTGTGACTTTTTCCAGAAACAAGTCCATTACTTAGGCCATGTTATTTCTCAAGAAGGGGTGGTAGTCAATCCTGACAAGATCAAAGCCATTATGGATTGGCCTACCCCAAAGGATGTATCTGATATCAGATCCTTTATGGGCCTAGAAGGATACTATAGGAGGTTCATAAAAGGATTTTCCAAGATTGGTTTCCCAATCAATTCCCTTCAGAAAAGGGAGTTAAATTCATTTGGACATCAGAATGTGAAGAGAGATCCCAAGAGCTGAAATATCTTCTAACCAATGCAGTTGTGTTGAAGATTGAAAACCCAAACAAGGACTTCCTTATGTGTACAAATTCCTTCAAGGAAGGACTCAGAGGATTCCTTATGCAAGAAGAACATTTAATTTTCTACGAATTCAGAAAATTGAATGAGCATGAAATCAATTATGTGACCCATGATTTAGAATTGGCTACCATAGTGCATGCTTTAAAAATGTGGAGGCATTACTTCATGGGTAGAATATTTGTGCTTATGACAGACCATTATGGGTTGAGGTACCTGTTTGATCAACCAAAACTTAATGTTATACAAGCTAGATGGATGGATCTCCTTAGTGAGTTTGATTTTGAAATCAAACCTATCAAAGGAAAAGAAAATAGGGTGGCTGAGGCCCTTAATAGAAGTGTGAAATTGATTCACTTGGTAGTTGTAAGCACCTGTGAAACGAATTTCAAGGAGAGAGTGAAAATTGCACAAGAAACAGATGTATTTTTCAAGATTGTAAACTTGTACTTAGAGAAAGAACCCACGTGGGTGAGGTATGAAGGTTATCAAATGATGAATGATGGCCTACTAACTTACAAAGGTAGGTTTCATATTTTGAATTGTGATGACTTGAAGAGGTTCATGATGGATGAACTACACAAAATACCATATATTGGTCATCCTGGTTATCAGAAAATGATTACGACCACTAGGAATCTGTTCTATTGGCCAGGAATGAAGAAGGACATCGCTGATTACTTGGCTAAATGTCTAGAATGTTAGCAGGTTAAGGTACAACACTGACATCCAACAGGGTTGTTGCAACCCCTACCAATTCCAGAATGGAAATGGGAAACCATCTCCATGGATTTCATCACTGGATTACCAAAATCTTCCAAGCAGAATGACACCATCATGGTAGTGGTGGAAAAATTGAGCAAGGTTGCTCACTTAATTCCTGTCAAGTCAACTTGAAAGGAAATAGATATTGCCAGTATTTTCATGAATGGGATATTTAGGCTACACGACATGCCTAAGGAGATCGTATTTGACAGAGATATAAAATTTACTTCAAGATTTTGGAAATCTTTAATGGTTGGTTTTGAGACTAAATTCTGATTTAGCACAACCTATCACCCTCAAGCTGATGGATAGAAAGAGAGGATAAACCAATTATTAGAGGACATGTTAAGGATGCATGTAGTGCATCAGCCTAAGAAGCGGGAAGACTACCTACCACTGGTAGATTTTTCCTACAACAATGACTATCAAGAGTCATTGAAGATGAGCCCTTTTGAAGACCTCTATGGTAGACAATGCAAAGATTCCAATCAACTGGAATAATCTAGTAGATAGAATTACAATTGGGCCAAAAATGTTGAAAGAAATGAAACAAAAAGTAATTCAGATAAAACAAAATCTGAAAATAGCTTAGGATAGTCTTGGCCCTTGACCAAGTTTTGGAGTTACATGGTCATGTTTGACCATTTTTTGGACTTCGACAGCCTGTCAAATATGGAGCACCAAACGAAGCAGGGATCATAGGATCTCGGTCCACTTTTGGGTTGTGGGAATATGTAATGGGAAAGGGATGTCAGCCCATGGGTTCACCCACACTTAGGCCCACTTTTGTGAATGTATAAATAAACATCTAGGAATATAGTAGAGTATCTATTGTATCTATGTGATATAGGCTATGTGCCAAATGGGATATATGTGATCGAGGTGTTGTGCATTCTATAGGCTTGCAGAGCTTAGTGCAAGTCCCTGTGTGGAGATATAGAAGGATTTGTGTTGTAAGGAAAGGAAGAGGGATCTAGTGAGCTGCACAGATCTTCTGTCCTATGCACAATAGGTTTTGATGGCTCTATGCTTGTAACCGATTGGCTGATGATAATAAAGAAGAAGAGTTGGTGGACGTAGCCCCAGGGTGGGGGTGAACCACGTAAATCTATGTGTTATGCTCTGTGGTTTGACTTGATGTGTTTATCTCTGCTCTTGCTAAGTGATTTGATATATTTAGATATATATATACTTATGCTTTGTGCTTCATTAGATATGTATGAATAGTAGATCTAATATGTATGAAGATGCTTAGTGATGATCTACTAGATCTGATTTGTTTCACTGTTGCTAAGTGTTGAAATACCTTATATCTAAGTGAATGTTGCGATGCTCTGTGCTATCTGTGAAAAGGGTTGAATATTGATGAATGATCAATGCTAAGTGCTCTGTAAGAGATATAATCACATATCTGTGTCCTAGCTAAGGTTGCAGACACCTGAGTCTCGCAACCACCCATGCTTCTACCTCGGGTGAGACCTCATCTGCTTCGTAGGTGTTGCCGAAAGGGCTGGTAGTTAGGGTTTTTTTGGTGCACTGTTGTAGCGTTGAACCCTGGGTCTGCCCCTGTGCCAACAAATGGTTCTGTTGCCAGGACATGAAACTGTGATTGCTGGGAACTAAGGAAGAAGAAGCTTTGTGCAAAGATTCCTCCTGAAACCGTGGAAGCTCTGTGCGTGGATCTGTGCCCTAGTGCGTAGTATTCCACTTGATCTAAAAAGTTTTGTGCTAAAGAAAGAAGGCCAGATCTGAACGCTTTGGGATCTAAGAAAAGTAAAAGTGGAAGTTTCTGAAGAAAAGAGGTAAGATCTATAGAAAATAGGTAAGATATGTAAGCTCTGTGCTCTGATAAAGGTAAGACTAGTTAAAAGTTTTAGATCTGGAGGATTTGTGTTCTGTAGAAGTAAGATAAGTGAAAATTTGTGTTTCTAAGGTATGGATCTAGGTATGTTTAATAGAGTTTATCATAGTTTGAAAACTAGGGAACTAATAGATGAAAGAAGGTTTAATATGAGTAGATCTGATAAGAATAGTGATAGATGTGTTATACCTATGCATAGAAAAACTGTTTGGACTAACAAATGGATGTAGGATCCTAGAAAGAATTTTTTGCAGATTAGCTACCATGATCCTAGTGCTCAATATAGAAGAAGTTGGGGATCGTTTAAAAGAAAGAGAGGAGTGACCCTCTGAGATAGTTGCAGAAGACCTAGACATCTTTCTAAGGAATGCCCTGGTAGAGGATCTAGTTGTCTTTGTTGCAAATCTATTGACCATGAGGTATTTGATTGCCCTAAAATGATCACTTGGCTGGAAGAAATGAATCTGAATCAGGAAAACCCTAAGGCAAATCCAGAAGAGGTAGAACCCCAACAAGAATTAGAGAAGGTATTGATACAAATGAAAGAGACCCTGAATGACCACCAATATGTTAGGCTATCAGATATTTTCAAAGAAAAAGAGTGCATTGAAGAATGAATAGGAGACTTCGACATTGACTCTGTCCTTGATGAAGAGACACAAGTGAACATCATGCCAGAAAGAACTTGGGAAGCTATAGGGGAGCCTTCTAAGATCCCTTCATTAGGAGGAATAGTATTATTCAGAGGAAAACTGATGATGTTATGTGGAAAGCTCACTCAGAGACCTATGATAGTCAATGGAACTTCGACAAAGGAAGACTTTGAGATTATTAAATTCATTGAACACAATGCCCCATTTACCATGTTACTAGGAAAATATTGGATTGATAGAGATCACGCTAGAAAGAAGGAAGAAGAAGAAGTCTTAGAACATAAGAGACAAGAGTTAAAGGATTTCATGACCCGACAGATTGCATAGTTGATTGAAGAAAAAAATAATAGATCGAAACTACCTGACACTAGAAGCCCAGATATCGAAGCTATAGGAACATCAGAAGACATACCAAAGGTTGACATTTCTACCCCAGAAGAAGTGATACACTTGAATCCTAAGAAAGGATCTCAGCAGCGTGAAGTGACTATGCCCAAGGAAAATAAGAATCAGAATGGGAAAAGAACCACCGAGACGAAGCTTACGAGGAAAAAGGCTAGGAAGATAAGTAAGAAGAAGGTCAATATTGATAATTTACAACAGGTTCCAGAGGGTACCCCACAGAAAGAAATTTATAGAATTGGAGCTTCGGCGGGATATTAGAACATTGACATATGCCACTTCACTATGGCGAAGCAATATAGCCATTGGAAGCCGATATATCTGTTCGACTGCTGCTTCGAATTGATGGGAAAGAATTTATGGCTCACCACCAGACCGTTGGACCGCGCCATAATGGACAGAAGAAGAGTTAATGAGGCTCATAACCACTGCAAGTAAATCGTTGCCAAGATTTCCTATTTATCTCATCACAACATGAACGAAGAACACTTTTTCCAACTGAGAATTTGAAGTCCGCAGACTAGCAATTGCATACAATGTTCATTATGCTCTTGCTATTCACTCTAGTGTAGTGTCTAAGACTGTCGCGAACCCAATTATCTTATCCTGAGCACGTATGTCCGACGATCTTACTGCTATCGAAGAATCCATAACATAAGTTCTCCTTGAGCTAAGAACTGAGAGACTTATTTCAGAGTGAGGGTTATCCACAGGATTACAAGCATCATCCATGAGAGGAATGACAACCTCTCCATCCACTACTCACGCCAGTCCATCCCAACCAGCCAATGAGAAATGTACTAAGCACAGGTATGACCTTGCCAATGCCAAGATGATTCCAAGCATTCTTCCTGCCTATCTACCCCCTCTGAGAAGTGCCATCAATCGTGACAGTGTACCCCAAGAGTTCGAATATGCTATGATTACTGCGTACCTTCCAAAAGGGGTGCGTGTAGTTCACACTGACAAGGATAAGCTGACAACAGTGAAATTTAGTGAATTCAACCTTGGAGACCAGAAATATTACAACATGTTGGCCCCGCATAAGTACTTGACTAGGACCAAAGGAAAAAATTTGAAGATTATCCTGCAACCATGGACCCAGAACCTCACGCAGTCCACACTACTTAATGTGTTGAAGATCTCTCACTTCGTATGACACCAGGAAGTAAATGCATGCATGAAATTGTTTTTGTCCTGCTACCACATAGGTTACTTATGGTTGAACCATCGCATCACTGTGGATCAGACCTTGATCATTCAGATCACAGGGATGAGTAGGTAGGGCCTTGACCTACATGAGTTTTACCCTGGAAAGACCTTAGACCGAGCATTAGCCCAACGAATCAAAGAAACTTATGGAGATGTAGGGAAGGGTATGTGAGGTTATAAGGTAGCCTCTATTCAGAGTGATG
The DNA here is from genome assembly GCA_009831015.1 of Picea engelmannii. Taxonomy (NCBI): domain Eukaryota; kingdom Viridiplantae; phylum Streptophyta; class Pinopsida; order Pinales; family Pinaceae; genus Picea; species Picea engelmannii. The sequence goes on from ML819579.1 coordinate 107,045, forward strand.
CAGTGCACCTCGCATGTCAGCTGATTGCAGGCAAGGTAGTTTGCAAGAACCAACCCACCCAAGTAATTGGATTCGTTGTTGACCTCATCGGGAAGTGTGCAGAAGGACTACATATGAATTGGGCACAGTACCTCGTGAACCAACTAGAGATTGATTGTAGAGGAGTGTAGGACCAAGGATATGAGTTCCACTTCAATTGGATTCTCATATTGATAGCTTTCATTGCATGGGAGATGATGGAAGGTGCGACCTTCCCGGACATCGATCTCTTTGAGCCTTTAGCTATGAATTTTAGTACCTTGTGGTACTCGAGTGATATGAACAAGCAGTGGCAATACAATGTCGTCTTAGACGCCTCCTACAATCAATTGAAGATCGCAATCCAGTCTACACCGCGCATCACTCCGAACACCCTCTACAGGTTTAGACCCATGATGAAGTTTAGCACAGATAGGCACTTTGTATACATCATAGTGCACGCTGATGAGAAAAAGAAACAGTTACAATCCTACTATAAGTTAAAAAAAGAAGACTTGGAAGAAATCACCAAGGAGTGGTTGACAGACCTCCTCATCTCAGTAGACCCCACAGAGATTTTTGAGATAGACAGTCCAGAAATTGTGCATGATACCCATGGACCAAGCAAGACGAAGGAAGATGAAGAAGTTCAAGATGTCAATAGTGCTTCTACGAAGACCACTTCAATCTCACCTACACAAGGAGGTGATGGTGGAGAGCCAGGTAACACAGAGGTCGAGCAAAATAAAGGCGAAGTTACACCACCCAGAGGTGGAGGATCCCTCCAAGAAAAAGAAGGTTACCCCACCAAAGCCTTTGTCTAGGAAGAAATCTAAGGCAACCAGAACCAAGTTTGAGACTGTTCTCACTACAGATGAATTCAACTTCATAATCGCTACACTGAATGACACTTCGCTAGAGATAGAAGAAAAGAAGGATGCCAAGTAGGAGGAAGTGTTCAGTCACATCAAGGACGATCTTCAAGGAGTACAACAAGTAATACCGTCTAGCGGCGTAGTTTCCATTGTGCCCCTACCATCAGGAACACCAGACTTAGGTGATGAGCTAGCCCAACTACATCGTATTGTTGATACAGTCGAAGCTCGACTGCGACGATCTCAAGAAGAGACAGTAGAAGCCACCTAGGATTTAGTGCAAGTATAGAAATACCTTGAGGACCACAGAAGTACCGCAGAAAAGGAAAATCTCACTCTACAAGAAAAATGGGATGAAGAGAAAGCAACGCTACATAAAAACAAAGAACAATTGCTCACAGAGCAACTCGAAGTACAAGAAAGGGTTCACATCGCACTTCTCTTTGTGATAGTCATAGAAGTGACAACTGAGGAATGAGTCCCACAACAGGTGGCACAACTTGAAGAAGTAATCCAACAGCTTCAACAACGCATCATAGATCTGGAACTTTGTACCGTACCCAAGACTCCTCAAGAAATCAGAGACCTAAGAGAGGAAACTGTTCATAGCGTAGTTGGAAGAATGAAAGCCCTTTCCTTAGAGTGCAAGTAGCTGAGCTCCAGGAGCGCTCAAACATATGAAAACCTTACAGAAAATCTAGAGTTACAGGCGTTGGAGTCGCATCTCCAGGAAGCAAAGCAGCACACAGATACACTATAGGCATAGTTGAAGGCATTAACACCAGTTGAAAGAATGAAGAGGTTTCCAGAACATCGCATGACCTAGAAATAGATCCACATGATCCAAACCAAAGTGATGGAAGTCTCTCAATGACTTCAACCAATGCAAAAGAAGGCATGCTAACTGTTCATCGAAGTTGAAATCCAACAAGTATAGCTTGAACAGGTCATCATCATAGTAGAACAATGCCTAGAAGGGCCAACCAATGACGCACTCATCCAGGAGTTCACTAAGAAAGAGGTAGTAGAATTGTAGTAGCAGCTCGAGCCAAGATCGAGGCATTTGAGACAGAATTTATCAGACCGGAGTGACTCGGGATGAGCCACATGTGAGTGTTGGGGGCATGTTGGCCCTTGACCAAGTTTTGGAGTTACTTGGTCATGTTTGATCATTTTTGGGACTTCGACAACCTGTTCAAGATGGAGCACCAGATGAAGCAGAGATCACGGGATATCGACCCACTTTTGGGCCCATTTTGGGTTTTGGTAATATGTAATGGGAAAGGGATGTCAGCCTGTGCGTTCACCCACCCTTAGGCCCACTTTTTTAAATGTATAAATAGACGTCTAGGCATATAGTAGAGTATCTATTGTATCTATGTGATATAGGCTATGTGCCAAGTAGAATCTGTGTGATTGAGGTGTTGTGCATTCTATAGCCTTGCAGAGCTTAGTGCAAGTCCCTGTGTGGAAATATAGAAGGATTTGTGTTGTAAGGAAAGGAAGAAGGATCTAGCGAGCTGCGCATATATTCTATCCTATGCACAGTAGGTTTTGATGGCTCCATGCTTGTAACCAATTGGATGACGATAATAAAGAAGAAGAGTTGGTGGACATAACCCCAGGGTGGGGGTGAACCACGTAAATCTATGTGTTATGCTCTATGCTTTGACTTGATGTGTTTATCTCTGCTCTTGCTAAGTGATTTGATATATTTAGATAGATCTACTTATGCTTTGTGCTTCATTAGATATGTATGAATAGTATATCTGATATGTATGAAGATGCTTAGTGCTGATCTACTGGATCTGATCTGTTTCATTATTGCTAAGTGCTGAAATACCTTAGATCTAAGTGAATGTTGCGATGCTCTGTGCTATCTGTGAAGTATAATAAGGGTTGAATATTGATGAATGATTAATGCTAAGTGCTATGTAAGTGATATAATCATAGATATGTGTCCTAGCTAAGGTTGCAGACACTTGAGTCTTGCAACCACCCTTACTTCTACCTCGGATGAGACCTCATCTACTTTGCAGGTGTTGCTGAAAGAAACAATAGTTAGGATTTTGTTGGTGCATTGTTGTAGCGTTGAACCCTGGGTCTTCCCCTATGCCAACAGATAGACAGAAAATTTATGTAGACAGAAAGAGGAATCCTAGAGAATTCAAAATAGGGGATCATGTGTATCTTTGAGTTAGACATAGGAAAATCTCCTTGAATATGGGAGACTATGCCAAGATGGAACCTCGATATTGTGGACCCTTTGAAATTTTGGATAGAGTGGGACCTGTAGCCTATAGGCTAGGTCTTCCTCCCACAGTGAAGGCACATAATGTTTTCCATGATTCATTATTAAAGAAATATGTACATGATTCTAATCATATTATTGATTGGTCTGTGATTCATGTGGAACCAGAGTGATAATTCCTGCTAAAACCTCAATGCATAATAGACATGAAGGAAACCCCACTTAGGAACATAACCATTGCACAGGTCAAGGTGCAATGGAAACACTTTGGCCCAAATGAGGCTACATAAGAAATGGAGGATCCATGAAACATGCATATCCATTTTTGTTTACTTTTGTACATACAAAGCAATATAACATCGAGGACGATGTTCCTTTAAGGGGGAAGGGATTGTAATACCCCTGTTTCCCCCAGTTTATAAATATAACTATTACTAGCTAAGAGACTATTGCAGACTAGATATGTGTGAATGTTTGATTTGATGAACCTTTGTATGAAAGGTCAATGTATGTATTTTATGTTAATAATATAAAATGGATAAGTGTTGCATAACTGCTGAAAGTAGGGGTTTAACAATATAGAACATGGATGCTATGAGAGATATGGTGAGGGGAACCATGAATGGTTGAGTTGAACCCCACCAAACTAGTACCTTACTGGATTTAATGATTCATAATAGTCCTCTGACCCAAAAATGAATTACCAGTTAGTGTGGTAGCTGGAAGATTCATCCTCAAGAGTTAATGAGGAGATGGGGTAGAGTACCCATATATAAGACTTACATACCTAACCACAAGCTGGGGATTCAGACCCATGCAACCTTGCTGAGGAAACCAAGAAAGAGGTAATTCGTTGGCATAGGTAAGAGAGAAAAATAGCAGATCTGTAAAGAGATCAGAGTCGGAAGAGAAATCTCGAGAAGAGAAAAGAGCGCTTGCATCTCTATGGTTCGAGGAAGAACTGGGAAATAAGCTCGTTCTAGGCGTAAGGAGTCATTGGAAAGGTTTCCATTACAAGATGATAAATGAGGCTGATGAGTGACTATGGAAGTACTTGAGCATACCTCCTTTCTTGGTACAGAGAAAAATCGATGCCAGGATTTCATGGGAAGAGGATAGTAACCTTTGTCCCTGACTGTTGTTGAGTAAGAATAAATAGTCTCTCTCATAGCATTGTGGTCTAGCTTGAGGGTGGCCAATGGTAAATCCATCAGGAGTAGTTGTGCCTATGGTTGGGTGGAAACATGCACCCCTTTCAGCAGTCACTTCAGGAACTCTGGTTTTCTGTTAAGTATCTTCATACTCTGTGTATTGAAATGGAAATGATGGTTGAATACATATATTTATCTGTCTATGAATGATTTATGTATTGAATGAATAAGGTATATGTATGTATTATCTCCCTATGAAATCATGCTTTTGAATGGTCATCTGCTTGCCTCAATTTAGCATTTAAAGAGTCGTGGGATGTAAGCCTACAAGAGGGTTAGGGTAGGATTTATAAAAATGTTTAAGTCTTGTCAATATCTTAAATATACCCTCATGGGAATTTCTAGTTCAGACCCTATGGAAGGAGGGTGCCTGCTTCAGATTCTTCACTGTATGACCAAGGGCTCATTCCCATGTCCTTAACCCATACGCTAAAGGAATTAGCGTGTATCCCACAAGAGCTTCCAGAGGACCCATATGACCAAGGTCTGGGAATCCTACACTTGGCCCTAAAGAAGTTAAGCCTTATGGTTTCAGAACTTTGGGATTTCTACACTATGGAGTGTTTCGATCCTACCATTTATAAATCAGTCAAACACAACTGATAGTTACAGTTACCCACAAGGTTAACCGGTGCCTGGTGGTTTCCTTATCCAAGACAACTAGACTTTCCCCGACATTAAACCTTGATCCATTCAGTTAATGCGAAGTAACATGAACCATTGATCTGAGAGTATTCAAGAGGCCCCTTGGCCATTGGATCCACACCGAGGTAAATTTGAAAAGTCCCTCTCTGTGTGAACATGGATGATATAACATGAAACTCCTAGAATGCCGAAGTCACAAAGTGATGAGAGCCGTGGATCTGAGGAGCTCGTTAAGAACCCCTCTTAATCATCCGATCCTCCAGAGGAGGGGTTTGCATATGGTACTTCGGTGAAGTCCTTCTTTGGGAGAGTGGGTTTTGCATGAAGTTGAAATCCCCAAAGGATGGAGCTGTGAAGAAACAAGAATCGTATATCTATGGATCCTTTGGGGTCTTCCCTCGCCATTGGATTTATGCCAAGGTCAGCCTGACATCATTGACCACTCCAGGAGAAAGGAGGGAGTCACACCACGAATTCCCTGAATGTCGAAGTTATAAATTAACAAAGGTCATAGATCCAAGGGTTATGTAGACACATTGTGATCGTAAGATCAAAGTACTTGAAAGGTGATCATTCTAGGGTGACGTGGTATGCTAACATCACCCAGGGTGACATGGACCCACGTTTGACGTGCCATGTGTCACCTAGATATGGAAATTTCACCGACCCTACATGCCTATTAATATGTGACACATGTCACCCATTGTAGGGGCCACATGTTCTCTCTTCCTTGCCACGTGTTATCTCTGTAAATTACTTGTTTGGTCCATGTGGTGTTAGGAGTATTCGAGACTCACCTATATTCGTCATCACATCTAGTACGTCACCTCATGTGAGAGTGGAATCTTCGAAAGTTTAGGACTTTGAGACACCAGGGGTTTGGAATGTAGCGTCAGGGGAAGGGTGAAGGGCTTGAAGGCCGAAGCCACATGGCGATATTTTGGGATCCTTCAGGAATTTAGGATTCTAGAGGACATGCATGCAGAAAAGAAAAGGGACGTTTAGTGCCGAAGTGTCGAATGCCGAAGTCTCCCCTAGCTATATGTTATATGAGGATTAAATCTCACCATTGGTTTGGATGGTGGATGGACCATCCCTACGGAAGGTAGGAACTTGGAAATGGTATGTGTGAGATAGGTCCACATGGGCACCACGTGGCCCTCAACCAATGAACGTCCGAAGGACGAAGCCATAACTTGTAAACTAGAGGTTAGATTAGATTCTAGTAACAATCTTTAGAAATCTATGGGCAAGTAGCAGAGGATGGATAATATCAGAGAGATGATTCAAGATGATTAAAGTAAGAAAAAATTTGATGCCCCATCCCTAGAAAGGGTACTTAGGGATCGGGCGTGTTATAGGACCGATGGAAGAAAAGTGTGGAGGCTGAAAATATAGAAGGGAATGTTCAGGCCATAGAATCCTACAAAGGTGGAGATTGAAAGATGGTTGAGAACAAAGGAGCTTGATTTTGCACAGAAGGACAACATAAACCCTAAGTTGACACCGCACAAATATCTCGACAAATACATGTTTAGCGACTTGCATGAGGTATTTTTCTATGATTTCCCACATTTGTTGTGGGAGTGGTTATTGAGGTCAAAGGACAACCACTCTATGAATCAGATCAAACATCTGGAGTGGAATCCTTTGGATATTGCGCAATTACAACAAGTTAATAACAAATTCACACGCGCAATAGATTTCTGGTTAGACAATATTGTTGCAGGGTTTATCATCAAATTTGCAGTAGATACCGCGAATTCCTACACTGCGATAGAGAAGAAGTTTATGAAGGGACCCAGAGGTAGGTACATCAGATCACTGTATACTTCAATCAAGATTTTATTGTATGACAAAGGTGTGATGACCATGGAATTAGACAACTAAACTTCCCTCCATGCATGGGGGAAGGGGGGAAGCACTGACATGAGGTTGAGATATGGATAGGGAGATGGATAAAGGAAAGAAGAATGAGGCCATGGAACCAATCATGATGGAATAGGAACAAATAAATAAAATAATTGCAAAGGATAGAAATTTGCGCAACGAAATTCCTTACTAATATAAGATGAATAACAAGATGAGAGCCATAGTTGAAAGATAGGGCTTGGTGAGCGATGAAGAAGAGGTGGAGGATATCTGGGATATGGAGAAGATTGAGGAAATATTGCACGCAACATACGAAAGGAAAAAAAGAGGTCCAGGGTTAGGAACATAAGGCATAATTCCAATCTATATCATCGTTAATGTGGAACCTACAACCCCATGTTTGAATAATACACCTAAAAGAACACCAACGTTTAGACAACCAAATTTTAGTCTAAGAAGAGAACCAGGATAGGGGTCCAATCAAGGAAAATCAACTGGGGGAGCAAGTTCAGGAAATAACACTCAATTATCTACACCACGTGGAGGTAGTAGTTCAACATAGTTCAAAATAACAGGACAAGATCCCATGATCAAATTACTAGAATTTCAGAGAGAGGCACCATAGGAAATTGAAAATAATTTATTCATCTGTGAGAATATCTATAAAGCAAAGTAGATCACATATGAGGATACAAATCTCACACAATTATCTATCACACTAAGAGACCATGCGCTGGACTAGTACATGAGGCTAGATGTAAATACTCCACAGGGAATGCCAAAGACTATAGTAGATGTGAAGAAACTACTGGTAAACGAGTTTAGAAGCCAAACTCAGAAGAAAAGTACATGAATGAAATGATTGAAATTAGGAAGAAATCAGGTGAGTCTATTTGGGATATTGATTAGAGGTTCAAATGTTTGAAAGGTAAGATGAAATATGAAATCATTGACATGAAACATAGGCAATTATTTGTGAACTCATTGTTACCACACTTGAAGTATCCTTTGAGATGACATAAGTTACAAACTCAGGCAGAGGCTCTGCAAGAAACAATGCAAATGGAAGAGAACCAATATCAGCAGATAGATCCAACAATAGAGGAGACGAAGGAGGATTTGAATAATTTGACATTTCAACTTAACCATAATAAGGGAAAAGAGAAAAGATAAGCTATTTGGTGTACATTATGCAGGACAGAAGGACATCATAAGAATGAATATCCAACTTTTGTGCAGTACTTGGCAACATGGGTGACAAACCCCTTGCCAATAGGAGGACCATGGTGCAATATCTATAAAATTCACGGGCATGATCTATATCATTATCCAATGATGTAGAAGTATAAGCAGGTACCAAAAGGTTAATATTGTAATTTTTGCAAATCAGTGGGTTATGATGATAAGGATTTTAGAATGATAGAATTGATGAGAGAAAGAAATTCATACACTTACAGGGTACAAATAGAGATGATGATAGGGAAAACTGCACCTCATTTTAACTAGGTTCCACCACCATACAATAATACACAGCCACAATACAACAATTCATAGACGCAGTAAAAAAACACACAACCAAAATATAATCCCACACAGTATAACCAGGTACCCCAATACAACACATCGTGAGGATATCAAGGTGGATACATAGGTGGAGGATGAGGTAGAGAAGGATTTAGATGAGGCAGATGACCAGTAGTATGCCGCAACTACCAACAACTAGGACATTATGCAAGGGATTGTCCACTTCCACCGATGACATGTATGTACTGTCACGCAACATACCATGAAACAAAAGACTTCCAAACACTCTTGGGAAAGGTCCAAAAAAAGGAACCAGAACAACCAGAAAGTCTAGTGGATTTCTACAGAAGCTAGGGATGATGAGAAAAACATAAATATAGTCACCTGAGGAGGAGCCAAGATAGGAGTTGATGCAAAAAAACAAGATCCATCTCAACACAAATGGGTCAAGAAGAATACTAAGCCACAAATGTAATTTGCACAAGAAAAGAAAAGGAAACATTTAAGGAGGCTAGGAACTATTTTATCAAGTAGAATGTTTCATCTACATTAGTTGTGCAACAAAATTAGAACCCACCAATGTATGAAATTCCATCTTCAATGGACCATACCAGTAAAGGACAACCTTTAGAGTAAGTAAGTACCATAAATACTTTTCTGAAATCCCGTGTTAAGTTATTGAATGATCCATCATCTGTTAAGGTCTTACAAAATTTTCTAAAAATATGCAACACAGAGGTAGAAGGGAAGCTAGAGTAGAAAAAAACAATCATCTCCATACAAGAAGAAGGACAAGCAGAGAATTCAGGCTAAATGCCAACATTGGGGATTTCAACATGTGAGATATTATATTGGATTTAGGCTCTGAAGTAAATGTCTTGCCTAAGAATACATGGCAGTGTATGGGAGAACCCAAATTAGGCTATTCACCTATCCAATTGAAACTAGTAAATCAACACAGAGTATTACCAATTGGAAAGTTGAAAGGTGTGATAGTGGATTTGGATGGAGTGCGGACTATGGCATATTTTGAAGTAATAGAGATAGTAGATGGCATAACACCTTACTCAACATTACTTGATTGGATTGGGAATTTGATAACTAGGCTATAATCAACTTGAAGACAAGGAAAATGAATTTTGAATTAGGTGAATATAGATTCACTGCACCATTGGATCTTTCATAAGGAGAAAGTTTTGTAGAGGTGACTTGTTTGGATCTGGAATAATCAAACCACTTGTACAGAACCACTACATGATAAGAAGACCATGTCAACCCAACTGCAGATGGGGTACTTAGCTGGAGAAGCATTACATCATGTGCTTCATACATAGACACAGGTTTGGGGAATTGGCAACAACGATTACATGAAGTCTCCACAAGAAGGTGCACAAGAATAGACTACACAATAAGATGGGTGGGTACATAGATAAGGGAACCTCCTAGTTTTCATGTGCTAAATGACTTAGAGGAATTTTTGATAGAATATGAGGAGAAGGTTTTGGCAAATCAAAGGCTCTTAGCCCTGGATATTTCACTAAAGGAAACACATGCAAGAGGGTGGGGTGTTGTTGGAAGCCACACATGATTTTCAATATTTATCATGATCAAAAGAGACTATACCTTTCTATAGCTGCCATCACCTTCTATTTGTAAATGTTTATATTTCTGAAGCGATGATTTGGTTAAAACCTACCTTATTGCATTTTCGTGTGAATTTAGTTTGTTTTGTTTTAGTTTTAATTCATGACTGTAAGCATGAATTTAAAAATAAAACTTGGCTTGGTTTCATAATCTTTTACCTTATAAATATCGTTTTAAAAGTCACCCATATATGATTAAAATTCAAATCTTATGAAATGGTTGATTAATCCACTATAGAAATTTTTGGTTGATTATGGTTATTATGAATTCAATGGTTCTATAGTTCATTTTTGAAATGTTTTGATGCATCAGAACCTTGGTTAATTATTGATATTTTTCTCATGAGTTCAATTTTTATATCAACATTCATGCAAATTAGTACATGCATGTTGTACTTGCATTTTTGTTTCACCTTACTGGCCTGAAACATTAATGAGACTATTCATTATGCGCATAGGGTTTTGTACTCTGCAGGTTTTGGCACTCATCGTGAGAGATGGCTTGAATTTTCATGAACCCTCTGATTTTTGTTCTCCCTAACTCTCCTGCCTGAATTATGATAAACCCTAGATTTTGTTATTTTCGTGTCATTACTTTCCGCTCAGACCTGTCTTTGTTGCTCGTCCGTTGGGAACCTAAACCTAGCCCTGGTGATTTCTGCTATTTCCTTATCACAGTGGTCATGGCACTCATCGTTCATATCGAGATGAATGGATGCCAAGATTTACTATCCCATGATGACGCTATTAACGACCTGAAGGCTCATGGGTGGGATGTATTCCTCAAGAAGTTCGAAATCTATAATCTCTAGGTTGCAAAATCATTTGCACAAACTTTTGATGACTTTAGAGCCAAGATTGGGGATATATAGTTAGAATTAACAGAGGATTTCATGAGCAAGGCGACAAGACTCCCATCAAAAGGAAAGAGGTGGTTTAAGAATGCTAAAATAGAAGATGTCCCATGGAGTTTATTCATGGCTTCCCGCAAAACCACTTGATGTATAAAAGGTAATCCTATCATTCCATTAATACCTATATGGAATAATCTCCTTTTAATTCTGAAGTAGTTTGTTACATGTGAAGGCTGACATGGGTTGTTTTTTCTGTACCACATCCATTTTCTTATGAATTTCGTAGGGTTTGAGCTGGATATGCCTTTTTACCTATTGATGAGTCTTTACAAAATGTCCAACCGCTATAAGTGACATGGTATCAATTCGAGTCTATTTCACCATGGACTCGTTAAAATCTTGTTGGTTTATCACTTGTCGAAAATAGGTGACAATTGGGAGACCTTTCTGATCATAAATGGCTTCACCCAGGCTGATGCTATAGTCAACCCTCTTTTAAATATAAACCCTAATTCAAACAGACCAGTAACTGAAAGCTAGGTTGTTAATTCAATTCATAGCCCTGAATTTATTGAATCAATCTTTGTTGTTGATGAAACCCCTCTGGATAAAGAATTTTCATGTAGGCTTTCACCTGGAAGATATTTGGAACAAGTAATTGTTGAATTCAAAGAAAAGGATCGCCATGTCCCTATGAACGATTCTAGTTTAAACGTTAATGATAATTCTATTTGAATTGCGCAGAGACATAAACTTATTACCTACATATTAGTTTATTGGTATTTTATTTTAATCAGATTATCCACAAATGAAATAGGAGCAGTTGGAACTAAGATATTCCTGTTTATCCATTCTTATTTCAAATGTGTTTTATTAATATTTTTTGAGTTCTTTAGATTTTATATATTAAACAAAAAAATATAAAATGTATGTGCTTTATTTATCTACTTCATAAACATCTTTTGCAAAACATTGATTTCGCAAGACATCCAACAAAACTTGCAAATTGTAAATACCTTGCTCATAATCACATGCTCATATTCACGTTTATGTTTTAACACTTGTAAATAATTCATCCTCATAGTATTGTAGTTTCTCTTAGATTAGTTTCCTTTTTTTTGTTTTTTTAGGATTTTAGTTGGCCAACAGAGCCATTAAACCCGTCAAGTCATTTCATTCCAAACGTATTGGGTTATTTAGACAACCCTGGTCTATATTTGACCTTCCAGTTGATGGTGTGCCACTTACGCCCGTAAAAAAATGGTGCTAGAAGAAGGGCCTGAATTAAATTGATGGCATGTGGAGGTCTCAAGACTCCTCCCCTACACACTCACACTCCTGTCGTAACACATAGTCTCTCAGACAATAACATTACACTTGAAATAACAACTACCTCAAACGATAACCTTGAGATTCCTGTTGAACCAATGACACCAGTTCCTCAAGGAGACGATGTCAAATAAATTGTTCGTTAGCCACTCATAAGAACACATAGTGCCTTAGCTCGTATCAGATAACCCGGTAGGTCACTTAATCAACCCCTTGATTTCTCGGATATCCAAGAACAACTTCAAGACATTGGTCTGCTCCAAAACCCTTTAGGTGGAAATACCACCAATCCTACTGTAACACTCATTCCTGGAGTAGGAGGACCCGATATTCCACCATCTCCACCAGATTCTTCTCTATCCTCTTTAGGAGGAGAGCCTTTAGATGAAGGAAGCTCTTCGTCAGAACCATCTCAACCTTTGACACCACCAACTCCCATGGAAAACCAAAATAATCCTATCAGACCTTGGCTCGATCAAGATGTCGTGGTTGTACCTAGAGCCCAACACCCATTACCGAAACATCCAGAGAAATGGTTGCCCAAATTTGACCTAGATTCAAAGCAATCCGCTGAGGATCACATCAAAAAATTTATGTTGTCCATTAGACTCTGAAGTGTTGAACACGAGGATGTAGTATGCAGATTATTTTCTTATATGTTTGAGGGAAATGCCTCCATATGGTATTTTTCTCAGCAGCCCCAAACCATCGTCTCTTGGGACAAGTTTGAAACTTGTTTCTTGGAAAAATTCAGAGATGATAAATCTCTAGAAGTCCTGGTTATGGAACTCTCCAGCTTAAAAATGAATCCTAAGGAAAAAGTGAAAGACTTTAACCAAATATTTTTGATGTTAAAAAACAAAATCCTTGCAGATTCAATGCCTGCAGAAAGTTTAATTGTTGCATATTATGATAAAGCCTTGCACAATAACATAACCATATGGGTCAAAAGGTATAAAAATAACATGTTGTTAGAAGCCTTTGAGGAGACAAGTCAAATTGAGAAAGATATATTGAGATTAAAACACAATCTAATGTAAATTCTAACCTTGTACAATATCTATTGCAAACTGATATTTAGAAAAGAACAGAAAAGATACAATGACAAACACAAACATTACACAGAGATTTTTCACCTGGAAACCCAAACCAGGAAAACTAGCATATATTATATTCATACATTGTGTTACATTGTTTACAATACAATATACATATAGGAGTGAGCGGCATCCAAAACCCTAACCCAATGACCTGGATTAGTCCAAAACCCTAATTCCTTAACCGAAAATAGAAAACCATCGGCAAAAAACCATGTGCCGAAAAACCACCTAATGTCATGTGGTCCCGGAAATATGTCATCCCGGTAATATGTTAGCCCAGCGAAAATATGTTGGCTCGGCCCGGCGAAAATATGCCGGCCCGAAAAAAAATTTTCGGGGGCGTTGCCCCCAAACCCCCGTGCGGGGGGCTCCGCCCCCCTGCACCCCCCCCTCTAACCCCCCTGCGCACCCGGCGCAGGCGCTCAGACACTACTACTCTTGCAAAGAATATAACACATACCCAACATCTAAGTAGTGAAGCTGAAATGACCTCATCTTCTAAGAAGAAAGTAGAAATTCTCACTAGGCCACCTCAACTTTAGAATCAACAAGAAAATTTAGATTTAGAAAGCTTGCAAAAATCTTTCCAATCATTGTCCAATCAAGTCGTTGACTTGAAGAGATTAGTCAAGGAGGCATCCACAAACAAAGGAAGTTTCAAACCTCCTTTAAGAAAATCTTTTCCCCCTAATCGACCAAACCCGACCACAGAAGGTCTAAATTTCAAAAGTTTACAGTATGCTTTGCAAACCATCTTAGAAGCACATGATAAATATGCTTCTCTTCCTCCTAAAATTTCTAATGATATAGTTGGAGAGGAGGTACTAGAAGAAGAGGATTCATCTCCTCCTGTTTTTGGTCACTTATCAGATAGTATTTTCCAAGCAAACTTCGAAATTGTCCACCCTTACAACACAAGAAGCAAAACCCAAAACAAACCCCTTTCTGAAGCAAGTAAAAATGTGTTTCCAAAACAATCAAAGCAGGCTAAAATTAAACAAAGCTTGATAGCCCTAGTTTTAGAATACAATTTAATTGAAGATCTGAAAAAATTGAGGGCTAATATTTCTATTTTTGAGCTGCTGAAATTTCCCCTTATTTTGCAAAAAATGCTTCAAAGTATCACTAAAAACAGTGAAAAGAATGATCCTAGTAGCAAAAAATCAGCATAAATTGATTTAAATACAACCAAAAGGGTCCCAACTAAAAAAACATATGAACCTCCAGATAAAAGGGACTTAGCAGAAAAAATTGTAGCAAATGTAGATAAAACTGTTTTAGGGACAACAACTAAAAATCAACAGAATTTTGTTGTCAATGCTCGAAAAAATGTCCCACCTTTTTGTTAACCTTTGAAAATTTTAATAGGAATGTACATAATTGCATGGTTGATTCCGAAGCATCATCAAACGTGATGCCTCTATTTGTATGCCACAAAATTAATGCAGAAGTTAAACCTTCTGATCTCAAAATCATTCAGCTAGATCGAACAAACGTTAAAGTAATTGATGAGCTTAAGAATGTACTGATTACATTATCGTCCAATCTTAAGGTTCATCAGATCGTTGTTGATATCCCTGAAGTTTATGGCTTGTTTTTAAGCAGGGATAGGTCAGAACAGTTGCACGATTACTTTGCCACAGATTGGTCTTACTTGTGGCTGCCTGAAAATGGACAGCCCAACAAAATCAGGATAAACAAAGAACATTATATTAAGCATACGGTAACAGATCTGAATGATACAAATGAACCTTTCATTACATCTGCTAATTCATTTGAAACACGGGGAATGAATACCTTCTTCGATAATTTCATGACCGAAATCTCTCCCATCACTGATCCTGTGTAGCAATCTGAAGTTGTAACCTGTACCCAGACATCCTCTTTACCAAGTATGCCAAGTACTTTTGATGATGCACAAATCTAGTCCTTATATTTTGACAGATCCAAATCCAAAGAAGGAGCAGGTGCTAGTTGTGTACTCATCGATCCTATAGGTAATAAGATTTTTATTGCTTGCCGGTTAGAGTTCGAGTGTACTAATAACACGACCGAGTAGGAAGCACTTCTATAAGAACTTAATAAATCTTTGGATATGAACATGCATAATTTGATAATATTTGGTGATTTAGAATTCGTGGTTAAGCAGGTAAGAAACGCCATACATTACTTATCACCACATATGAAAAGCTACCAAACAGAGGTATGGAGTCTAATGCATAAATTTTCAGCATTCAACATAAATTCCATTCTTAGATAGAGTAATTCAAAAGATGATTTATTGGCCAATGTTGCTTCTAAACTATTTCCCGTTGAAGGTCTTTCCCCTAATGCATTTTCAATTGAATTGTTGTTCAGGCCGTCGGTCCCAGATAACATTACAAATTGGAGAGTATTCGATGATGACTAGAAGATTATCAACTTCATGCATATGGAATACACCTTCCAAGATGCAATCATTGATGAAGGTAATCACGATGAGAACCTCCAAAAATTCACTGTAATATCTGATCCTCGATCTCCTGAATCAACATCCTAGCTGGTAAACTCTATCCCCGGATCTGTCATAAGACTAGAGAAATTTTATGACTTGCATGATAAATTTAGAGGGACAATAAATTGTAAAACTAACAGTTCTTCTTTGATTTATGAAACAGTTAATTTAGGAACAAAGGATAATCCTCAAAATACTAATCTAGGAAAGGGATGTTTCGAGCAAGAAATATATTCTTTTATAAATCTATTTAAATAATTTAAAGATGTTTTTTCTTGGACGTATGATGACTTGAAAACATTTGACCCTAACATCATACAACATATTATCCCTATGAAACCCCAGACTCAGCCTTTTCAATAGAAATTGAGGAAGATGCATCCTAAATTGGAACCCACTGTTAAAAAAGAACTAAACAAATTACTAATTGCAAAGATAATTTTCCCGGTTAGGCAAAAACAATGGGTGTCTAATTTAGTCCCTGTAAGGAAGAAAAGTGGTGAAATTCGACTCTGTGTCGATTTTCGGAACTTAAACCGAACATCTGATAAAGACAACTACCATGTTCCTCCATTGGAACAAATCCTACAACAAATGTTTGGCTCCAAAAGACTATCTTTGCTAGATGGTTTTTCAAGATACAACCAGGTCCTCATGTTCCCCTTAGATCAACTTAAAACCACCTTTCGCACCCCATGGAGCACTTATGCCTACAGGAAAATGCCTTTTGGGCTGCTAAATGTCTGTGCCACTTTTCAGAGAGCAATGGATATTTCTTTCCATGGCCTCATTAACCAGTTAGTCATGGTCTACCTTGATGATGTCACTGTCTTCTCTAAAAACAAGAAAGATCACTTGTCTCACCTCAGGGTTGTCCTGGAACTATGTCACAAGTTCAACATATCTCTCAACCCTTAGAAATCGTTCTTTGCAGTGGAGAAAGGTAAAATTCTTGGATTTATAGTGTCTAAGGATGGAATTATTATTGACCCTGAAATAACCCAAGCTATTGCTAAACTCCCCCCTCCTTCTTCCAAAAAATCCATGCAGTCCTTTTTGGGTAAGATTAATTTTGTCAGAAGGTTTGTCCCAATTTTCTTGGAAATTGTAAGACTGTTACAAAATTTAATTAAAAAGGATGTTTTTCATCATTGGGGACCACAATAAATTCATGCTTTCGACTCAATTAGGAAAAAAATAATAGAATCCCCTTCCTTGATGAGTCCCGATTTTTCTCAGGATTTCACTCTTTACACCTTTGCTTCTGACCGATCTTATGTTGTTGTACTTACGTAGAAAAATGCTGAAAGCAATGAAATACCCATTGCCTTCATGAGATCATCTTTTAGAGGAGAAGATCTTAATTATCCAATAGTAGATCAACATGCATATGTTGTTTTCAAAGCAGTGAAACACTTCTGGTCTTACCTTTTGAAATCCATAACCAAGTTTATTGTTTCTTATCCTACTGCGAGAAACCTGTTAGTACAAAAAGAGATGGGTGAGAAAAGAGAAAATTGGATGATTTTTTTAGAGGAATATGACCTTGAAATAACTCCTGCACAAATTATTAGAGGTCGAGGCTTGTGTAAACTAGTGGCCGATTCAGTTGAAGAACAAGAAAGTCAAATGGACACCAGAATTGTATATCAACACAACCAAAAACAAATCAGTTGTGCACAAGTTTCACCCAATTATTGGTATGAGAACATTAGATTTTATTTGACACATGGATCTGCTCCTCGCAATATTTATCCTAAAAACAAAAGAGCACTTAGGCTTAAATCTACATCTTTCCAGTTAATAAATGATGTATTGTTTTGAAAGAACTTTGATGGTGTTCTTATGTGTTGTTTAGAGAAGGAAGAGGCAGAACAAGTACTATCTGAAATTCATGCAGGTGAAGCCAGTGGTCACTTCGGTGGAGATACCACTGCCCACAAAATGTTGAGAGTTGGGTACTATTGGCCTACCTTGTTTAAAGATGCCCATGCATTGTGTCGCAAATGCATAATATGCCAAAAGGCTGCAGGATGGGTGAAAAAGGCAACATTCCTTTTGCATCCTGTCACTGTAGATGCCCCTTTTCAACAATGGGGCCTTGACATCATAGAACCAATTAATCCCTCTTCTTCACAGTAGCACAAGTATATCCTTACAACAACGGATTATTTTACTAGATGGTTCAAAGTTGTACCTTTAAAAGTAGTGAACACAAATCAGGGAGTATATTTCCTGAACTCTCATATCATCACTTGATTCGACATTCCCAAATTTCTGGTTTTTGATAACACCTCTTACTTTTCATCCCTTGATATGAACATTTTTACTTTGGAAAAAGGGATTAAACTAAAGTATTCTGCAAGCTACTACCCTCAAGGAAATGGCCTAGAAGAATCAACAAAAAAAAAATTAGTCAAGATTATTAAAAGAACAGTCTCATAAAATCACAAGAACTCACACAATGCACTATATAATGCACTTTGGGATGATAGGGTAACCCCAAAAACCTCTGTTGGCAATTCCCCTTTCTTCCTCGTCTACAGAAGTGAAGCAATTCTCCCTTCGCATGTTTTACTTCCTCCTCTGCAATTGTTGCATAAAGTTCAAGAAGAGGAGTGCCCTCCTCTAGAAAATTGAATAAATGCCTTATTAAAACCGGAGGAAGCAAGAACACAAGCAAAGCAGAAAATGGATCAACATCAACAAATTGTAAAATAATGGTTTGATTCAAATTCTTCTTCAGATGGGAATTTCGAAGTCGGAGAGTTGGTTCTCTAGTGGGACAAAGCTCACGAGGGAAAGAGGGAACACACCAAGTTCCAGAATTTGTGGCTGGGACCATTTGTAATTTCTGAAAAATTGGGTCCTAGCTCTTTCCGTCTCCATAATTTGGAGGGACGGCCAGACACTTTCCTAGTGAATGGTTAGGCTCTCAAGAGGTATTTCACCTGATGATTTCCATTCTTCTCTTTTGTAAATATTTTTTAATTTTCTTTTCTATTTTTTATTTTGGTTCTTTTCATTTTTCTTGGTTTTGATGTGTTTTCTGAATAATTTTGTCTAAGTCACCATCTCATTTGTGGAAGGGGAATTAGAATTTTCATTCATTAGCAGTAGTTGATTACTTTCCAAGCACCTGAGTATTAAGTGTTAAAAATCAGATCAACAGAAGTGGTTTTCTGTTCAAATCAATGTTTCTGGCTTCTCATTGAAATTACAAGTAGACGTGATTGTCATTAATAAACTTGTAACGTTGTCCTTGTTTTGAGAAAAACAACTCAACTGTACCTTCCCATCCTCGAGATGATTTCCTAATTGAAATCTAAGTGTCCAAATCATGATGAAGGTCATCAAAACAGAAGAATAATTGGTAAAAGATCAATTTTTTCATTCCAAGCTACAGGATTTTCAGTATCACCCTGCCCTCTTGAATATTATTAAATTCTACAAACTATAAACAAATTCTAGAGGGTTGAAAGCATGGTAATGTGTGGGAAGTGTATGTAAACCTGTCAAGATGCTGAACAGGTCTATTGGTAGCAGGTAAATGCATTCATGATACCAAGGTAACTTTGTCGGGGTACTGAACAGGCCTATTGGTAGCGAAGCAATGTTGGGTTTTAAGAAGATCATCAAGTCTATTTTCAATTTGATCAAAGTGCAAAGATGTCTCATATCATAAATGGATGACTCTTGGAAAGGATAGAGGTACTAGAGTGGGTCAAATGACATCCCTGCCAAGGCTATGGATGCCTGCTAGTAGCAGTGGCCCTGTCAATAGTATTGAAGTCAACTGCATAAAAAATCGCTACACTCATAATCCAAACCAGATACCGGATGACATTTTTTTAGACAGAAATACATCGGATGATTTTTTGAGTTATGATCAATATGCTTGACGTGTTGTTAACTATTTTTAAAAAATTCATTGCATCTGATTCACCCTAACATGAGTTTTCTGGTGATGCATAGATAACTGCTTCGCCCAGTACATCGCCATTTTTGGCAGCCACACATGATTTTCGATACTTATCATGATCGAAAGAGACTATAACTTTCTGTAGCTTCCATCACTTTCTATTTGTAAATGTTTCTATTTCTGAGTTTTTGAAGCGATGATTGGGTTAAAACCTACCTTATTGAGTTTTTGTGTGCATTTTCGTTTG
This sequence comes from Picea engelmannii, assembly GCA_009831015.1. NCBI lineage: Eukaryota > Viridiplantae > Streptophyta > Pinopsida > Pinales > Pinaceae > Picea > Picea engelmannii. The sequence goes on from ML819579.1 coordinate 127,030, forward strand.
TTTTGTTTTATTTTTAATTCATGACTATAAGCATGAATTTAAACATAAAACTTGGCTTGGTTTCATAATCGTTTACCTTATAAATATCGTTTTAAAAGTCACCCATATATGATTAAAATTCAAATCTTATGAAATGGTTGATTAATACACTACCGAAATTTTTGGTTGATTATGGTTATTATGAATTCAATGGTTCTATAGTTCATTGTTTAAATGTTTTGATGCATAAGAACCTTGGTTAATTGTTGATATTTTTCTCATGAGTTCAATTGTCATATCAACATTCATGCAAATTAGTACAGGCATGTTCTACTTGCATTTTCGTTTCACCTTGCTAGCCCGAAACATTAATGAGACTATTCATTATGCGCATAGGGTTTTGTACTCTGTAGGTTTTGGCACTCATCGTGAGAGGTGGCTTGAAGTTTCATGAACCCTATGATTTTCGTTCTCCCTAACTCTCCTGTCCGAATTATGATAAACCCTAGATTTTGTTATTTTCATGCCATTAATTTCAGCTCAGACCTGTCTTTGTTGCTCATCCGTTGGGAACCTAAACCTAGCCTTGGTGATTTCTGTCGTATCCTTATCACAGTGGTCATGTCACCCATTGTTTGTATCGAGCCAAACATATGCCAAGATTTGTTATCCCATGATGAATCTATTGATGACCTGAAGGCTCATGGGTGGGATGTGTTCCTCAAGAAGTTCAAAGGCTATAATCTCCAGGTTGAAAAAGATTTTGCACAAAATTTTGACGGCTTCAGAGCCAAGATTAGGGATATACAGTTGGAATTAATAGATGATTTCATGATCAAGGTGACAAGACTCCCATCAAAAGGTGAGAGGTGGTTTAGGAATGCTAAAATAGAATATGTCCCATGGAGTTTATTCATGGCTTACCACAAAACCACTTGTTGTATAAAAGGTATTCATATCACTCTATTAAAACCTAGATGGTACAATCTCCTTTTAATTCTGAAGTAGTTTGTTACGTGTGAAGGCCGATATGGGATGGTTTTTCTATATCACATCCGTTTTCTTATGAATTTCATAGGGTTTTAGCTCTGTTATAACCCTTAATTTATAGGATCATCTGGTGACTAGAAAATTTTCACTATTGATGTTTGTTATCTTGAAAATAATATTTCATTCATGCAAATTATTTTCAAAAGAAAAAGA
>ML819579.1:132909-143305 GCA_009831015.1 Picea engelmannii
TAGGAATAGATCCTTCTGATATAAATAGTCTTCCATCTGCATCTTCCATAACTGGTAGTTTTGGTCATTAAATTTCTCGACCCTAAACTTTCCATCTTCCGACATTGCTCCCACTCGAACCAGGAACCCTCTTTTCCTGCGAGCTACCTTACGCTCCGATACCAGTTGTTAGAAAAACAGGACCGCGGAGCAATAAAATAAAACAAATACAGAAACAAAAACACAGAAGACACATAATACAAGAGAGACACAGATTTACGTGGTTCACCCAGTGTGGGCTACGTCCACCAGATAAATTGCCAGGTCCTTCCTTTATTATTATCCAGCAAATGAAGGGATACAACCTACAACAAAAACCGCTGTAACTTCCTCTTCTTTCTCTCACAGTCTCCTCTCTCAAAATACAATATTCACCCTCTTACATAGCCGCAATACATTTCCCTCATAAAAGAGGGTTGCCTTCTAGGGAAAAAAACCCTAACATAATCTCTAACGTTAGATCTGCGACCTTATAATGAACGGTCCAGATTTACAATGAAATTACAATATACTTTTATAAGGCAATTTTTGCTTCGGGGGCTTCCCCCCCGAACCCCCATCGGAGGATGCTACCCCTGAACCCCCGCTGGGGGACCGCTTGCCCCCAGACCCCCCAGCCGGGGGGATGGACCCCCCGGACCCCGCAGAGGGGGTACCCCCCCTCTGCACTCCCCTGTGTGGAAGAGTGTACATACTTCTGGGGTGTAAATACTTCATGGGGTATAAACACGGCTGAAAGAAAGGACCTCTGGATCAGGAAGATAATCAGGCTCCACAACCAACACCCCCGACCATTCTACCTTTAACAGTGGGGGGGGTCCAGAATGAGGTGTCCATTCCCAGTGGGCCCCATCCCAACGTGTCACTAATATATTGCGTCACATCTTTTCCCTTTCGACATATCGCCACCACCTCATGATGTCACATCTCAATATCCATATCCACCTGTCTTATCCATCCACCCGTTACAGGTCATGTCTCCCTCTTTTATCCCCCCAATCATCATCCTCCACATCATCCGGGTACACACATCATACGTCCTTCTCTTGCCTCCTCACGTTCCTAAGGATCCATTGGCAATTTATTACAGACTGCATATCTGTTAGCTTGCTGACCTGTCCCCCGTGCCCAATGGATACCCGTTCACTCAAAAGTAACCCATGTCCCTCCATTTGCAAACTATTCACTCTCTCCGTGCACCAGAAAATCCCCCCCCCCTCACTAATCCAACCATATACCCAGCCATAGCCATTATCCACTAACATTTTTGTTTCAGTTGCAGGTACCATTGGAAGCGATGGCGCCAAAGTCTAAAAAAGTAGAGGTCAAGGAGAATCCATTCCTCCCCCATCCCGTCGATATTGACCAGATTCCATTAGTAGACAAATATTATCTGATCTCAGAGACCAGGTGTGAATTCGATTTCGTAGAATTACAGTTGTGGTTTAAAGAAACATTCCTATATCAAAGTGATGAGTTTATGCTCTGGGAGTCAAATTTTCCCCTGTATCTTTTTCCCCAGGTCCATCATTTCCCTGAATTCGTCCTCAAGTGTCAAGCTCATTACCTCCCCGACCAGAGAGCCATACTTTCTTCGTCTGGAGAAGCTCTTTTCTTTATCACACCAGAGGCCATTGATCATATGACGCAGATGTCTAGAGCCGAATCTGCCTCCCCTTTCAACCTTGAAATCCTAACAGAGTTATACCAGAACCTGTCTTTTTCTCAAAGAGCCCAGATCTTTGAGTTTTTCCTCCCATAGGATGCTCATCTCCCTAAGAAAAATCCCCCGTATCTTTCCTCCCTGTTCTCAAAAAAGGGAAACCAGGTGATTTCATCACTTTGTTGTCTACTTGGCTACTTTTCAGATGAATGGGTAGATGAACCTATATTGGGGTTCCTATATATTTTCTCCATGGAGGAAAAGGCCACCATCCAGTTTGACTACAACACTTTCCTAGTAGAGAACATCCACGATCAACTTTCTAAATTCGCCACAGAGGGCATGTTCCAGTATTCCTCTATACTAGCCTACATGTTCATGTTTTATCAAGCAGATAAATTCTCCTTCCTCATGCAGAAAATGGATCAGGATGGAAAATCACATGCAATAACCCTATGGAATTCACTTCTCAGAAGAAACTCCATGGAGTTCAATTTTAAACAATTTATCGAGATGTTTTATCATCCGGTGGTGAGCATGCTCAGTGGGAGACCAGAGCCAAGGATAAATGAATAGATCTAGAGAATCTTACACCTCTCAGACCTTGCAAAGATAGGAGACTGGTTCCTATATCAAGACCACATAGAGATCAGAGTGTATGGATGTGAGTTAGCTCCATACAAATTGCCCAAATATTTTCCCATGCGGATATTTGCACTGGATTATATTTGCCAGATGATAAATTTAGATGATATTCACTTTGTATCTCTGAAGAAAAAATAACAATTGAAGATTAAGGGGTAGATAGGACCTTTTATCTACAATAGTCGAGCCACTGGAGAAGAGGCAGAAAATATATTAAAGGAAATGAAATTCAACACTAGTTTCATTTGGCAATATGGTCCAAGTGGAATCATCGTAGAAATGAGAGATAAAAACAAAAGTGCACAATATGCTCACACACTCAAACCGGAAATTGAGAAGAATGTAAATCAGACACAGTGGGAAGATAACACCTTGGAAGACATTGAACAATAGTCTTCCTTAATCCTGACTTCACAGACTACCACTCCACCATTGCCAAAGGAAAAAAGACCAAGGAAAGATACCTCTCTTTCGGTCACTGAAGTATCAACGGAGGATTTTCATTTACATAGTAAAAATCCTAAGACCATTCATACTATTCCCAGGTCTAGTGAGGAAGATACTCAGTCTGCCAAAGGGGCTAAGGGAGAAGGTACACCAATTCCTTCAATCAGCTGTCAGACAACATCTAGTTCTTCTTCAAAGAAGTAGACTAATATAACTGTGGCGACCCAAATTCCACAGGGATCCGCAAAGCTGAACATATTTGAAAAATATGATCTGATTAAGAAGAAAAACCAGACACTGACTAATAGCACCTATGCTCATTTCTGGAAGAAAGCATCCACAACACAACACAAACTGTTATCATCTTTCGACACAGAAAAATGAAGAATGCATCTGGAATTTTTACAGGCACAGGTACCTCAACCCAAAGAAATCACTGACTACAAAAGGTCAACCCTTGTGTTTGATACCAAACAAGTTCATCCAGTTGATCAAATGGATCTACACATATAGAATGGAAAAATGGTTTTTTCCACTTTGGCCCATGCTTCCTCTACAACTGCAAAATTACAGGTAGCTCTAAACAATGTTCAGAAAAGCTAAAACAAGAATTGTAGCAGCTGCAAAAGAAAACAGTGGCAGACAAGACACTTGCTGAAGCAAAGGAGAATATTTGGATGGATATATCCAAATCCATAAATGAAATCTGGCATATGGTACAGATCATGTTTGAGAAAAATGAAGGGCTAGCTCCCAGTTTCAAAGTGGTTGGATAAGGTTAGTTCTAGTAAATTTCTTCTACTTGATAACAACCTCTGGGAATTTACAGAGTGATAACATAAATGGCGACCATACTAGGGAAGAACTGAACAAACTTTCACCCCTTGATTTCTTTTCGCTAGATAAAGAAAAATTTATTTCTAAACTAATCACAAACCCTAAATTTATATAGAGATAATGTTTAGAGGTTGTTAAAGTTTGTATATAGTAGTAAAAAATATCCAAAAAGAAAAATAAAATCAAAAGTTATGGCTCCTAAAAGAGTTTTTACTAGATCTCATCCTGACCTAGAACCTACAATAGCAACAGATAATCTCGAAAGATTACTCAGGAATGAAAACATTGAAGAGGTTTCTAGGAGTCATAACCCACTTCTAAGGTCCCCTTCTCTCCCAGAGAAGTTAGTTTCTCTTCAAGATCCTGAGCTTGATATATCTTTTCAACAAAGCCTTTTCAAGACAAAATTTGACAGTCTTTTCAGTGAAACGGTCTTAGATCAAACTGTCTTTCAGCCCAGGACCCCTGAAATACTCTCTCCCAGAGCTAAAGCTGATCAATGTTTTCGCCCCGAGTCTGATAAGCTCGAAGACCTAGTTTCGAATCTTGGTCAAGCATCAACTCTGGAAGATATGCAGAGAAGTGTCGTCAGTGTGGAAGCAAATATTTTGGCCAGAAGGGCCAGACATAGAACAAAAAAGAGGGTCACCATCAAATAAGAACCTTCTACTTCCTCATCCGATGCCAAATTAGATTCTCTCACTAGAGCTATGGAGAAAATGATGGAGAGACTCACTATAACTGACTGAAACCCACCTAGGGAGAATCAAGCTACTCCTCAAATTCGAAACCCAAACTTCAGAAGAAATCCACCCCAGATCAGGCAGAGAGATCCTAGAGATCAAAGAGTGCAGAGGGGGCTTGATCAGCAGATCAAACCTCCCCTTCAGGATAATTACGTCGATTATGGGGAGGAGGTAATCGAGGAGTTTGATGACACTGATATAAACCTAATGGGTGATCACGATCATGGTCATGAATCCATTTTCCTCACCTAGGAAGAGCACGAGATGTTCCTCTTTTCACAAATGGAGGTAAATGAAGAAGGTGAGGAATCATAATAGCAGGCCTTTGAGAATGCTATAATGGAGTTTCATAGGTAGTATAACCTAAGGAGCAAGAAGGAAAATGAGAACTCTCTGAAGAAGGCTGCTGAAACCAAGAAAACCCTAGAAAACCCTCCCAAGAAAGTCCTTGGGCGAAATAACGCTGAATCTCCTACGCAAAAAACTCTAGAAATTCTTAAAAGAGCAAGTCAGACTGAAGTTTCATCCACCATTCAAACAAGTGCACTTGGCCACAGAACCCCTACTGGTAAACTAGAAGTATAGACCTTAAGAAAAGCTACCGCTCCATCTAAATTGAATATTCCCATTCCCCTCTCCGAGATGATGAACAAGAACACTTACAGGTCTTAGGTGATTAAAGCTTTAAGCATTGAACCTGAGATAGGTACTAAATCTTTGAATGTTGGATTTGCACATCACTCTGACACAATAAACCTTGTCGATGATCAACCTGAGATCATGTTTGGTCCTGAAGTTGATGGTCAAATACATAATGGTGTCATGGCCCCCTTTAACATCAACCTAAACATCCATGATATGATATTACACAATGCTATGCTAGATTCGAGTGCCTCTCACAAACTAATGCCCAAAGCCGTGATGGAAAAGTTGGGACTTGAGGTCACCAAACCCTACAAATATTGCATTCTTTCGACTCCAACAAATTCAAATGTATAGGCCTGATTAAAGACTTATGCATCACCTTGGCTCAAATCCCAGCGAAAAATATGGTGATGGATATCATTGTTGCAGATATTCCCCCCAACTATGGTATGTTTTTGTCAAGGTCTTGGGGAGATTAATTGAGAGGAACTTTGTGGCTAGATATGTCTTACACCACCATTCCGGTTTTTGGACAACAAAGAAGATTGTACAGGGAAACACTTATGAAGTATATGGTTAGCAGCCAGGAAAAGCCACACAATTACCCACTATACTCCGCACACTCTGATCTGAACTCTTTCATTCTATACAATGATGGTGACTTTGAAGAACAAAACACACAACTGGAAGATGATACATCTGATTTAAAGGATGATAAAACAACTATCGAAGTAAGAAACCCCATGATTGAAGAGAGTGAGGAATTGCCAACAAATTTCTGGAGCATGGACTTTGATGGTGTTGTGAGTAAAGAAGGAGTTGGAGCTGGAGTTTGGTTGCATAACCACAGGTCAAGGTATTCCGAGAATCATTCTTACAAGCTAAATTTTCAATGCACTAACAATGTAGCTGAGTACGCGGCTCTGATGCTCGGCCTGAAACTACTAAAAAAAGTTGGTGCCAAACAGATCATGGTAAGGGGTGATTCTGAACTGATTATCAAACAAATCAAAGGTGAGAATGTAGCTAAACACCCCAGACTTAGGGCTTATAGGAATGTTGTTTTGGATTCTCTTCAATGATTTACTAAAATTGACTTGTAGGTAATGCCTAGAGGACAAAACATACTGGCAGACGAACTGGCCACATCGACAACTACCTGTAAAATTCCTTTTCGTCGCACTCACAAGTACACAGTGGAGGTGAAGTGTAGACCAACCGTTTTTAACAACATCAGATACTGGCAGGTATTTGGAAATGATGATAAAATTGAAGACTTCCTACAATGTAAGAACAATTTTGAATTTACAAACATAGATTTAGAAAATGATGATGAGATTGTAAATAAATCTGTTTTAGAAAGTGTTAGTGTAAATAACGTAGATTCCAAAAATCTCAATGAAAGTAAAGTAGATGTAGATGAATTGAATGAAAATGAGATAGATTCTGGTATTCTACAGTTGAAAAGTAATGTATTACCTAGAGGTCTAGTTCTGCTAGAAGACTTGTTCAATTTTAACGATGTAGCCAAAAAACCGAAAATTGAAGCTAGTGGTAAGGAAGTCGAAGAATGCAACATAGGAACAGAAGAAAAACCCAAGATGATAAAACTTTCTAAATCTCTACCCCCTGAGAAAAAACGCAAATACATTGAACTTTTTAAGGAATACATAGATGTTTTTTCCTGGGGTTACGAGGAATTAAAATCCTATGACATGAGTATCATACAACATCACATTCCCATAAAAGAAGAACACAAACCATTCGGATAGAAACTTAGGAGAATTAATCCCAAGTTGCTTCCCTTGATAGAGAAAGAAATAAAAAAGATGTATAATGCAAAGATAATAGTCCCCTTGAGGTTTTCCAAATGGGTTTCTAACTTAATTCCTACTAGGAAGAAAACGGGTGAGATCAGAATTTACATTGATTTCATAAATCTGAACAAAGTCTCTCTCAAAGACAATTACCCTTTGCCCAAAATGTACCACATTTTACAAAAGGTGGTTGGATCCAGTAGGATATCCTTACTAGATGGTTTCTCGGGCTACAACCAAATCCTTGTCCACCCAGAAGATTAAGAGAAAATGACTTTTACCACACCCTGGGGAACCTTCATATACGTGAAGATGCCTTTTGGTATGATGAACGTTGGGGCTATGTTTCAAAGGGCAATGGACATTGATTTTGAGGACGAGACTGGAAGATTTATAGTCATTTATCTGGATGATGTGACTGTCTACTCCAAATCTGACGAGGAACACTTACTCCACCTCAGATGTGTGTTTGAGAAGTGCAGGAAATTTGGGATTTCATTGAATCCTAAAAAAAGCCTTTTCGGGTTAGAGGAAGGTAAACTACTGGGACACATAATCTCGAAAGACAGAATTAAAATAGATACCAGCAGGATAGAATCCATCTAGAAGGTGGAACACCCTAGGAATATCAAAGAACTACAATCTTTCATTGGCAAAATAATTTTCCTTAGAAGATTCATACCAAACTTGGCTGAACTTCTCAGGAATATCACTAATATGTTGAAAAAAGACACAAAAATCAAATGGAACGTCGAGTCCAAACAATCATTTGAGCAGGTGAAACATGCGCTCACCCAAGCCCCAGTTCTGATCAGCCCAGATTACACCAAATACTTTTATCTTTTCTTCTTTGCATATAAACACACCATAGAAGCTGTGCTGTTGTAGAAAAACAATGAAGGGTATGAACAACCCATAGCGTTTTTCAACAAATTTTTGAGAGATGTTGCTTTGAACTATAACATAATGGATAAGCAGGCTTTCGCTCTGGTGAAATCCATAAAGGAATTTAGAGTCTATATTTTCCATTATCACATGATTGCATACATTCCAAATGCAGTGGTTAAGGATATTTTGACCCAGGATAATACAGATGGTAGAAGAGGAAAATGGATTGCGGTTATTCTGGAATACGACATTGAAATAAAACCTACTAAACTGATCAAAGGATAGGGTTTGGCCAAACTAATGGCTAAATCTAATTTTCATGCTCTAGATATTAATTTTTTGGTTGCAGTTGACGGGTCGGAAGAGCAAGCGACTCCAAACATAAAAGAGGTATTCTTAAACTCCCCTTGGTACGTAGACCTCATTTTTGTACTCCAAAATTTACAAGCTCCTCCTGGTTTGACTAAAACCAAAGCCAGATTTATTAAATTGAAGACATTGAAATTTTGTATTCTAGAAAGCAATATCTATTGGAAAGATCATGGTGGTGTTGTGCTTAATTGCTTGTTAAAAGACGAAGCTGAAGAATTTCTTCAAGATTTTCATGCAGGAGACTGTGGTGGGCACCTGAGCTGGAAGAACACAACTAACAAGATTCTGAGAGCTGGTTTTTATTGGCCTACTCTGTTCACTGATGTCCACCAGAAGGTTACTTCTTGCCACAAGTGCCATATTTTTTAAGGTAAAAGGAAGCTTCTGCCACTCCCTATGAAACCCATCTCAGTTTAATCTCCTTTCCAACAATGGGGTCTAGACTTCATTGGTGAAATACATCTATCCTCCTTGGGCCAACACAAGTGGATCCTCACGACCACAGACTACTTCACCAAGTGGATCGAGGTTGTGCCATGCAGGCAAGATACTGACTCTATTATCATCAAGTTTTTAGAAACTAACATTTTGTCTCATTTTGGATGCCCCAGAAAAATTATTGCTGACAATGCAGTGGCTTTTAGACCCAAAAGGCTCATAGATTTTTGTAGTCAATATCGCATTATTTTGGGACACTTAATGACTTATTATCTTCAAGGAAATGGGCTAGCTGAGTCTTCTAACAAAAGTTTGGTGAACATTCTCAGAAAGAAACTGCAAGAAAATAAGAAATCATGGCATAATAAGTTGGTTTTCGCACTCTGGGCTGACAGAATAAGCACCAAAGGAGCAATTGGTTTGTCTCTGTACCAGTTGATGTATGGCACTGAAGCAGTTTTTCCCCTTTCATTATGAGTCCCGGTCATGAAACTATTGCAGGAAGTACAAGTAGAACCAAATGACGTCTAGCGAAGGATAAATCAAATGATCCACCTAATGCAATCCAGAGAGGAAGTCTATAACATGACTCAGGTCATTCAATAAGGTATATAAAAGATTTATGACAAGAGGACTAAAGAAGATGATTTTGAGTTAGGTGACATGGTTCTCAAATGGGATTCCAGAAATGAGGATAAGGAGAAACACATAAAATTTGATAGTTTATGGAAAGGACCTTACACCATTCAGGCATTCAGAGGAAATAATGCATTTTTTCTCAAAACCAGTGATGGGACAGACCTGCCAGGTGGACCAGTTAACAACAGGATGCTGAAGCATTACTTGCCTCCCCAATAAAGATCTCATGAATCCATTTTTCATTGTACATACCATTTCTTTTTCGTTCAAGGTTTCATGTGGGTGACACGGATCAGATGGTTGAAGCCCGCAGTGAAGGCCCTGAGCCACTAATCGATGCCACTGAGTTTCCAAAATAAAAACAAAAATAGATAGCAACAATAAAGTAAATGGAGGAAAAACTTTGCAGACATCAGAAAACAGGTTCTTGGCACTTCACAAGGAGAGTACCATCCCCAGGTGGAGCCACTGTTATAACCCTATAATTTATAGGATCATTTGGTGACTGGAAAATTTTCACTATTGATGTTTGTTATCTTGCAAATAATATTTCATTCATGCAAATTATTTTCAAAAGAAAAAGAAAAAGAAAAAGAAAAGAAAGAAAAAGAAAGAAAAAAAAAAAAAGAATAAAGAGGGCATAGAAGAAAAAATGAACAAAGCCCCATGCAATAATAATGACTTGATCCATACTATTTAAACATGGTCAGGTCCTTTTGAATTGATGTTGATAGGATTAGTGAATAATCTTGGCTAAACTATTTAATCTTAGCCAAGTAGATAGGACACATGCTAGCCACCTTAGGACACATGCTTGCCACCTTCTCTTTCAATAAATTTTGTATGGTGTTAGAAGAAAATGTATGATTCTGATGTTTTAGGTGCTTTCCTAACCCCATGGTGATAAAAGAAAAGGAAGAAGCACAAAAAAATCACAAAAAGCACTAAAGCCTAAGTTTTGATGCATATATTAAATCACGCCCAGATATTAAAGTTTGCGCAAAGATCTACGACCGAGTTGTTGGCACACAGACCTATGGTTGAGATGAGATTTCAGACCCCCTTGACCATTCTACCTTTTGTTAGGGTCCTATAATTATAGGTGAGTCGATACTTCGACTGCTGATTTGGCATCTCCCTCGTGATGATGAAAGTCTGTCTCAGGTGATTCCGCTTCCTCCCTCCATTCTTGTCGCTCATTTCTCCATCACCCTACTGCA
>WSFP011159872.1:0-79096 GCA_009831015.1 Picea engelmannii
ATTCATGATGTGGACACAAGGAAGGTGAATCAAGAATGGAGAAACTCCAACTTTGGTTTGAAGACCAACCACGTTCCTAAGATTGACATGAGGAAGTTTGATGGCAAGGACCCAATCACATGGATACTTCGGATGGAGCAATTATTTGATTTCCATAATGTGCCACATACACAAAAGGTACAAATTACTTATTTATATTTAGAACCTAATCAATTTGTTTGGTATCGATGGCTTTGTTCTCGCAAATCACTCGTCACTTGGACAATTTTCATGGAATAAATGATAACACACTATGAGGATACAAGGAGCAATACCCTCTTATGTTTTTTCAATATATTGTGACAAGTGACATAAGTTTGTTGGGAAAGAACACCTTTCAGACATGCCTTTACAACTTGTCCTCCTAGAATTTCCTTTTTCAAAATAGGGTTTGGACTTTATTGGTCCTATTAATCCTCTGTCTTCAACAGGACAAGGCTTTATCTTGACAACCACAAAATATTTTACGAAATGGACTGAAGCTGTCCCGCTTAAGCATTCGCAGGATGAGCAGGTGATTTCTTTCCTTGAAAATAATATTTTTTCTATATTTGGTCTTCCTTTGGAAATTATTACAGACAATGGTCCCGCTTTTATTTCTGCTAAGATGACCCAATTTTTAGCTAAGTTGGGGGTTAAACATTTTACCTCATTAACTTATTATCCCCAAGGTAATGGGCAGGCCGAGTCTACCAATGGCACACTCTCCTCACTTACTCTCTTTGGGAAGATCACACTACCACCAAGGTAAGCACTGGTTGCAGTCCCTTCCAGCTGGTTTATGGTCAAGAAGCCATTCTGCCTATTGAGATGGAACTTTCCTCCTTAAGGTTAATTCTACATGTCGAAGAATTAAATTCTTTTGATGTTTCTCAAAGAATGAATGTACTTTTGGCTTTAGAGGAGCAAAGGACGTTTTCCTTGGATAACATAAAGAGAAGACAACAAACTGTTAAAAAATATTTCAACAAAAGTGTCAAGGCTATCAAATTTAAAGTTAATGAGAAGGTACTGCTGTGGGATTCAACTCATGCAGATCCCTTGGTGGATGGGGCCTGAAGAACATTTTCTTCTTCTCTATAGCTCTCGCGGAAAAATGCTCCTGGCGACTGATAAAGACTTCTAGTCTCTAGACCTAGGTAATCCATCAGAAGTATATTGTTCCATTTTCAATTTTAGATTGGGTTCGATCCTTAAATAAGTCTTCAGCGGGGGCTTCTATTATATGGAAGGCTTTGATTAAGGATTTTTCACTCGTGGGGACGGTTTTGGTGTGGAGAGTGGGTAATGGACGCTTGGTGCAACTAGGCCTGGATCCTCGGCCTGGGAGCCAACTTGGACATATCCTGCCCGAGGGATTAAGACAAAGATTGACTTTGGGAGGCTTCTTCCATTTGGCACAGGTGGGCGATCCCCTCACTACAAATCCGTGGCATCAAGGATGGCTGGAGGGGAATAGGCTTGGAGTCTTAGAGGATGACTTGCCTTATTGGAACAAATTCTTGTAGAACCTATGGGAATCCTTAATATGATTGGTTGATAGAGATGACGAATTACTTTGGGACAGTGTAGGGGATGGCGAACAACAGATATTCATCAATGAGAGCCTATTTGGTGGTGGCATAAGATATGGAACCAACATTGTCCAACGAAGGGGAAACTTTTAATCTGGTCGATTCTTGCAAACAAAATTCCCACCCAGTACAATCTACAAAGGTGCCTATTTTCCGGGCTAGGTCATTTTGCTCTCTGTAAATCACACGTCGAAACAGTGGACCATCTTTTTCTACTGTGCCCTTTTGTCCAGGAAGTATGGACTTTCGCAAAGGAATTTTTACCCACTCTCCCAGACTGGTAATGCACCTCCTTTTAACTGGCCTTAAAGGCTTGGTTATCAAGACACGGACAAGAGGAACTTCGAGCCTTCCCTTTCATTATCGCTTGGGGAATCTGGATCACCTGAAATGGTCACATCTTCCAGGAGGAAATTTTTTCAACTGAAAAGGTAGCAGTCCATAGCTTTGGGATTTACAAATCTTTTTCTTTCTCCGATGGGGGCACTGCAGTGCATCCAAGGGATGTCAAGGAGGAATTCCCCGATCCACGTATCCCATGGGATTTCTTCGATGGAGCCTCCCCGTCTACTCATAGAAACTATGGGGGGGGGGTGGGTGCCTCTTTCTCTCACATACACATTACTTTTACCTTAAGGAGGGGCTGGGGCCGACACAAATAACTACTCTGAACTCATGGCCTTAAAACTACTCTTACTCTTTTCTATAGAGAAGGGATGCAGAGCTCTACAAGTCTTTGGCGATTCTCTAGTTATCATCAACTGGGCTAATGGGATACATAGATGCTAAATTTCTCGCTTGCTTCCTTTGCTAGAGGATGTAACCCAAATCAAAAGTTTATTTGACAATATCTCTTTTTCTCATATTTACAGGGAAAGGAATCAAATGGCAGATAGACTTTCCAAGGAAGCCACACAGTTAGAATTTGGACTATGGAACGTTATTGAACATACTCTTGACGGAACACAGGGATACTATCATCGACCCTTCCATGAAAGACAGGAAAACTAATTTTGGGAACTAGAATACATCTCATGGGAGGAGCCTCTATGTTTTGAAGGGACTATATTACTTCTTTTTTCTGAACTGTGGAAGGATTGTATATGAATATGGAACTATTATAGAAGACTACTAAAAATATTGGGAACAAAAATGTTAACATAAATTGTAAAGTGAAGTATGTATAAGCAACCATGGGAGACAAAACAACATTTCCTTTTTTGCTGGAAAATATGAACGCAGTTACGTATTAACTGGTTCATCTCTGTGTATGTAATTTTGTTGTACCATAATGAAATTATGATCTTTTTCAGAGGAAAAATAAAAATAAAAATTCAACTCATGCTAATAGAGGAAGGCATTCAAAGTTTCAAAAATTATGGCTGGGTCCTTTTAAGATCGCTTTTGTCCTGGCGCAAATTATTACATTCTAAAGGACTTACAAGAGAGATTGTTTTCCTACAACACTAACGGTTCCCACTTAAAACATTACATGGAACCAAACTTGAAAAGTTTCACGTTGTATGGAATGTTTTCTATATTATAGTAGTTTTTCATTCAATTTTTACATTTCAGTTTTCACATTTCAGTCATTTCACTCCTGCTTATTTCAATTATGCTATTTCATTTATTCTATGACATTTCTTGCTTTTTGTTCTTTTGACTTCATTTCTTGCCAAAATAAAATGTTGGATCAGTTCTGCCACAATGACACTAATCTGCAAAGTATTGTTAATCAATACAAATCGAGTTACATAACTGTCATGATATTCCCCTTGAAAGCATCATTGAAATTGTTATCTGCTTCAACTGTTGTTTTATAAGATAGTTGGTTTTATCCCTCTTTCGCTTTCCTTTTCTTTCATCCATTTCAAGATTCAAAAGAGAAGTTATTCCCATACTTAAGTCAAGAACATTTTTTTTAGTTGAATGATTATGCTTACAGGGATAAACCCCCTCATACTTAACACTTTCCATGAGTTATTCCCAAATTCCTGGTCATCTTTCCCTTAAATCCGCTCACTTCCCCTAGTTTCATAATCATTCTAATTTATATCTTCTTGATCTGATGTTACTCGGTCTGTGAAACCAGACATTCTGAGTTCTTAATCTGTTGGAAACAAATTTCCCTATGGAGTCACCAGTTTGTTGACGATTAAAATCGTAATGATGAATTCCACCCGCAAAGTATTGCTAAAGCGCTATTATTTAATTATGATAATAATATAATACTAGTAGGTGCGACCCCCTTGTAGACTAGAGGCGCAAGGATAGACATATTACACTTGTTTTGCTGATGTTATGATGTTGCCTACACAGTCCTACATTTTTGATGATGCAGTCTTGGTTTCATTTGGCGTGATAATAAGTGGATAATGCATTATTGTGGAATGCTTTTGGTAATCACTTGCGACACAAAATAGTTTCTATGGGTACGAGGATCATGTTGTTTACATGTGATATGTTATAATCTTGTCACTAATTCATATGTTGATTACTTAGCCACATATATGAAAGGGATACTTAATGGGAGCTTGATCAAAACAAAGAAAACAAAACTATAAAAAGGTTCTAAAGTTATAACAAAAGGAAAGAAACTATGTAAAAAGACCACATACAAACTTCAAATGAAAGAGTTAATGGGTACTAGTGTTAGTCCTAACTATTATGCTATTTGTTTGGTTAATGGACTATGCAAATTTCATTAAAGTCGAATGGAGACACATATAACAATGTTGATATGGATTATTGTGTGGAGTTATGGAAAAGGTTAACACATGAAATATCTCGGGTGGTGCACTATGAAAGAGATATGGTCTCAGATGGTTCTTTTCTCTCCATCCGTGATGGATTCTCTATTTTATGAACCAAATTGTGGCTCAGTGATGCTCAGATTCTGTGTGCTCTTGAGATTTTCGACTATGTGTAAAATGGTGTTATGGTTCTCTATGATGACTGTAAAATATTGGCAATTGTAAGTAGAGAAATGGTTTATTAAGTTTGCACGTTGGTTGTTTGCTCGGTCAGTGTGGTTTTTATAATGGGTCTCTGTGGAATAATAGTAACAATGGTGCAATAAGGCTCTGAGTTTGATGGTTAAGAGTTTTTATCCATCGTTCTGTGTATCAATGTTTGTCAACTTGTTTCCCTCTCGGTTGTTGTGGTAATCATTATCCATTTGCAGAGCAACTACCAATAGTTGGTGTGTTCTTTTCTTTAAATCCCGAATTATGGTTGATAGCCCGTTCTTTCTGTCTTTTCACTGAAAGCGTCCCAAGATCCGGTCTTGGTTGTCTGCGAACATTTATACAGGCCTATGTGGGTATTGAATTGATACGGGTTATATCCCGACGTTCTTTCACAAAGAATGTGTGTGTCCTCACTGTTGTTGTTGTCAAAAGTTATTAACCTATCGAGTGATTAGAAAGGGGCATTATCTCGTTGTGTTTGAATACCCGCCACTATTAAGTTAACCCTCATCTCTTCTCTGCAAGTGTTAGACGCACCTGTGTGCATTGGGTTATTTTTCTCGAATTTCCTTTGTCTCTCCTTGGGCGTTAACTTATGGTTCCATCAAGGGCTTGGAGTAATAAGTCGAAGGACTGTGTGGCTCATTGTTGTTTCATTTTCAAAATTTCTTTTTTGGCTTGTGGTTGTTAATCGATGGTGAAATGGATATAAGTATTGGAAGACCATCATCTCTCTGTGTTTTTGTTTAAAAGGACAAACATGCTTTGGTTGCCTCCCTACATTTGATTTTTGACAGAGCCCGATTTGGACTCTGACTTGTCTCTGCTCTCCTCGGGCACATTATGGGGTTTGCCAAGTATTAGGTGGTGGAATTTTAAGGACACGTTCTCTCTCGTTATAAATCCATCCTCTTGGTCAAGTCTCTGTCTGGTCTTTCTACGATGAATTTGTTTGAATAAATAAGAAAGAAAACAAGTGATTGCTTACAACCGAGAGTTGTCTTTCTATGCGTTTATGGTATCATTCACTATGTTTAATCCAACATGATTTTGATTGCTTAAAGAGACACCTGTGTGATTTTTACCAAGCCCGATTAGGGTTTTGGAAAGTTAAAAGAGTTGTCTGTGTGTAATTTTAGTTCTGTTCACTTCATATATGATATGGTTATGTTGGAATCATCGTGCAGACTATCAATTGTTAAAACAAAAGAAATTATATATGCTGATACACATAGAGATCGAGCTCGGGGTTTATGTTTGGGTTGACTGTTGTTATCAATTCAAGGTTTTTTCGATTGATATGATTGAAGACCTGTGTATGATCGGGCATGCTTTTAAGTCTGTCCACATTTTTTTGAAAAGACACCTGTGTACATTTAAATCAGGCCTGATTGCAAATTGATGAACTGTGACTGATGATTGTTTATTGTGGTGCATTATTGATTATCAGGGATAAATGTTGAGCATATTGTGTTGCATGTTTTGTTTATTTTAAATGGAAGAGATCAACATTATAATATACAATACTTTTGAATGGAAATGTTTATATAAGTTATAATACACAGACTGTTATAAATTAAGGATTTTTGGGAAATTTAATTATTATGGAGACAACAAACAGTTTGATGAAATTGAGAGACAATGAATGTTTTGGTCTTGAATTGGATGCTTTTTCGATTAAAACTTGAATAGGGTTATGATATTTGATTTATTTAATTTATTTTAAGAACAATATCCATCTTATTCACTTTCATTTTCTCACTTTTTCTCTTATTACAAATCCCCTCACGATCCCAGATTCATTTTGCACGCCCTGTTCTTAAAATTAAATTAAAACTCTTATACACTGATTAAGAAATAACACATAGATGGATCACATCTGATATGATTTGGTTATTGTTGCACAATCGATTGTTTAATGAATTGTTGAGCAGTAATCGTGTTCTTACTCCTTTTCATTTTCTCACTTTTTCCGCTCAATACAATCCCCTCAGATATCCCAGAACCCTAATTCACCCCCTTCTCATTGACAATTATCGAATGAATGTTATGGATTGGATTGCATGGGTCTGATGTGATTGTTGAGCCAAACTTTGTTTCATATTAAGAGATTGTCATGTATGGTTTATTTAAGAAGCTAGCTGCTAATAATCACTACATACATGATGAGCTTCTTCATCAGAGGAAGTCATGGACGAAATAACATGGGCAAAAGAAATTGGAACAGAGGGCCTAGAAGGCCCAGATTCTCAATACATTTCGATGCAGATCCTCAAGAGTTAAACTGACTCTTTCAAGCTGGATTTTTCAATTGGATTGGACAAAGGGTAGTCTAACCTAGACCAGAGAGGCATCCCTTCCAACCCCAACATGCCCTTGGTATCCCTGTGCCCCATCATGTTTTGTTGCAACTTGAAGTTCTCGAGAATGACGGATGGCAGGAGATTGGTCACCCAACAGTCTCCCAACATCATGGCTGGCCAAATTTGTCTCTACTTGCTCCTCCTCCACCTGTTAACCCAAATGTCCATATTTCCCCTGCACACTCACATGTATAGTCCTCCCACACAAGAAAAAGATTCAAAACCGAATCCCACCACATGCATGACAAAGGAAAAGCTGCTGCTGCCCCCTCCTCTCCCTCAAGTGATTTTGCCAAATCGGTTTCATCCCACATGCACTTGAAATATGTTTGTTCTCATGTCACTAGTGAGATCAAGCCTCAAGGATCTACACAGCCTAAGTGTAATTCAGGAAAGTCAAAAGGGGATAAAAAAAACAAAGGGAAAATTTCCTCTCAAAGTGGCAAATACGGTTTTTGATTATACTTTATTCTTGTTTTATTGAGAGCAATGGACTGCTGAAGGTTTTGGACAACATACTATTTTTGGATATTTTTGATATTATATGTTTGGATATGATTTAAAATATCATTGATATTTAATTTTCAAATTATGGAAATGATAATGGGAGCCAAAAGGAGGGACGTGTCTCATTTATTGTCTAGTTGTGTTTATTTTTGTTAAGAAATTAAAGGGAGTCACAAGGGGTGCCACCTACTAGTAATTATTTATTAAAAGACCCTTATTATTATTAATTCTTCCCCTAAACTAAAATTTAGTTGATTTTTAGTTAACTTAACTAAATGAAGTAGTTGAACTACTTCAACTAATTTGGAATGCATAAAATCCAAATGAGAAGGAAGAACAAGGGGATGATAGAAGGAGAAAGCGTACTAAGGTTTGCTCTTGAGTTTATTGAGATAGTTTGGTTTTCATTCATTCTTCAATTCATTAAAAGCCTAATTCTCTTTTATGACAACAGGGCCCTATTGTAGACAACAAGGTTCAAGGCTGAACCATATCATTCAGATGCTTGTTTCAGAGGTGTTGATCTATCTTTGGTAGTCTGTGTAGACTTGTCTGTTTATGAATTAGATTTCATGACTGATAAAAGATATTGTGCAAATTCAAGTGGGCATCAATACGTGGCAAGCTGATCCATATTTTAAAGTTTAGTTTTTACTTCTTGTCAGTGTCCTTTTGTATGGTTTTCATCGGGGATATCTAAGTTTGACTTTGGTCCAAACGCCCTCAAGGATTTTTATAAAGAGAACGATTGTTTTGATTTCTTGGAATGAAATAAGCGATTGCTATTCTGTCTCATCTATGTTAATATGTGACTTGGTATTTTTGCTTTTGTCTCCGCATTTAGTTTTGCATCTGTTATATTCAAAAAATTATATAAAAATGTTGAATTCTGCAACAATCTTGTATTTAAAAAAATCAACCTAAGCCCTTGTAACTAATACTTGTGGGTTGGGAAAGAATTTTTGAGGCTATAAACATAGGGTGATATTCCCGACTATCTTTCCTTAGCCAAGCAAGATTTGAAAATGCTTGAGTAAGATAATTCTTATCTTTTCCTCACCATACTTGACATTACATTGACTTCTATAAACATGAGGATAGACTTTTTTTTATGGAAATTTAAGCCTACTTGACGTTGCTTAAGAGAATCCTCCTTGACGCTAAATATATGGTTGCAATGCATGTTCAACATTGCGTCAACATGGATCTCCTTCAATGTGACTTCAAAGAAACATTTAATTCATTGTTATAATTTTAACAATGTTGATGGAAAGTTGCTTAAGTGTCGTGTTGTTTTTTTATAATAAAAAAATACTTTTGAAATAACACAAAACTACCACTCAATCTTTTCGCCACAATAAAGTAAGTTAGTGTTGGATGAGTTTTCTATGGAAAACAAATATGGGTTAGATTAGGAAGAAAACTCATTTTCATTAGATCATTTCTAGAATGAAATGGACACAAAGTTAGAGGTAGTTATGATATCTTTTTATCATTGATCTAGTCATCTATATTCATTGAAAGAACACAGATAGGAGACTTGCAGAGAGAGTCTAAGTTCAATATTGCATATGATGCTCACTAAGAGGATATGATTTGAAGGATAGTAAATTGTCTTGCTTGATTACTCCCTTTCATGATTAATTAGTAAATTTCATCACCTGAAAACTAAGTTAAAAATGCTAGCCATGTGCACCTACCTTACATGCAAATGAAATTTATTCAAGAGTTCATGATCTAGGTTGTCTTAGGGATGATGCATTTTTATTTTTTGTAGATGCTAGTGAATATGTAAGGTTGTATATATATGTGCTTGTTCTTTAGATCATACCATTACTAGCAATTGTGTACCCAATATATCTTTTTAGGCCAAAGTAAGTGTATTGGAAAATTATGTTACAAGCATGACTAATAATGTAATCCCCAACTGAAAAATAGGAAGACACATTTCCTCCCATGGTGTGATCTCAATGCAATTTCCTTTTGGTTGTTGACAAGGTAATAGTGGCGAAGAGTACTTTGTGAAGAAAATCTTGGCACTACATCTTTCAAATCATTGAAAATTTTTAACATGACATAAAATTCCCTCTAGACAAGATTGAGTTGGGTTTTATGCCCTAGACTCTGCACACAAGGTAGAACATTATACATGGTGATTGAGTTGGGTTTTATGCTCTAGGCATGCATTTTCATGGATCTGCTTGCCTTGTTTTAGAGCTAATAAATCAACACACATTGGCAAAATAGTAAACGTGGTGATTGAGTTGGGTTTTAAGGATATTCTTACCTTTTTTCTAGAGCCAATAAATCAACAACCAACTCAATAATAGTTTAAAGTGTGATGAAAAACAAATAAAAAAATCATAGCGATGCCATTGTACGAGTTTATTAGGTAAAAAAATCATATAAAAAAGTAAGTTATGATATAAGAGATTAATATATATGTTTGGAAAAAATGAAAAAAAAAATATTGAGGTGAATTATAATGGTAACACAAACACAAAGTAAACCAAGATTACTTAATAAGGAGAAATCAAAATATTTCTTATAAAGGGTTACAAGTTAGTCCAATCAATCCACTTTATGAATGTGGGATAGACTGATAAACACACTAAAGTAAAATAAAGCATAAAGGCTATTACCTAAAGTATAAGTGAATTTGTTAATACCTATGTCTAATATCTAATTGACCATTATAGTCTAATATTTACTTTAACACCCTCCCTTAATGGTCAATCTACTAACTACAACAAGCTTATCTCAAAATTTTACTTATTTTTTTAGGATCCAAAGACTTGGTGAAAATGTCAGCATTTTGGTCGTCTACGGGACAATACTGCAACTTAATGGATCCATCCTCTACGAGATGTATGAAGTGGTAATGTATTTCAACATGCTTGGTACACTCATGAAATATCAGATTCTTGGCTAGTTTGAGCACCTCTTAATTGCCACAAAGTATGGGTGTTGGCTTTGTCTACTGCATCGTCATGTCTGAAAGCATCATCTTGAGCCAAATTGCCTCACATGATTCTTTGAATACTCGATATTATTCTTTTGGCGATGAAATGGCTACTACATTTTGATTCTTGCTAGTCCATGTGACTTCACCCATGCCAATGCTGAATACATATCCATAAGTTTATTTTCTATCATCCACACAACCTACCCAATCTAAATTTGTATACCCACATTGCCTAGGGTCTTTGATTCCGCTATACAAAATTCCAAAATCAAGTGTCCCTTTCACATATCTCAACACTCTCTTTTCTACAATCCAGTGCTCTACCTTTGGTGCTGTCGTAAATCTAGAAATGAATCTCACAACATAACTCAAATCAGGTCTAGTGGATGTAAGATATATCAAGCTCCCCACTAACTAACTCTAGACTGACTCATTAACTTCCTTAGAGTTGGTTTGGCTAAAAGCTTCAACCATTTCTTGATAGGTGTAGATGAGATTTTGCAATCTGTCATTTTGAACATATCAAGCAAACTCCTAGCATATTTTTTTTGTGAGGAAAAAATGCTACTACCTGTTTGCCAAACTTCTACACTCAGAGAGTAACGTAGGAGGCTTAGATTAGTCATGTCAAAATATTTCCCATATTAGATTTGATTTGTTCAATATAACTTGCCTCACTACCTATAATAATGATGTCATCTACACAAATGATTAGTAGAATGATATCGTTACCAATGCTTTTGATGTATAGATTGGAACATGAAGGACTTCGTTGGAACCCCTATTCATCTAAGTTCATGTCAATCTTAATGTACCATGGATGATGTGATTGATTCAGACTATATAAAACCTTCTTAATATGTTCAATAACACTAACCTCACTACTTATAGTAATGATGTCATCTACATAAATGACTAGTAGAACAATATCATTACCAATGCTTTTGATGTATAGATTGGAGTCTAAAGGACTCCATTGGAACCCTTGTTCATCCAAGTATCTATCAATCTTAATGTACCATGAACAGGGTGCCTGCTTTAGGCCATATAGAGCCTTCTTAATTCTACAAATAGGATGCTTATTCACTGGAACCTGGAACTCTTGTGGTTGATACATGTAGACATATTCCTCCAAATCTCCATTGAGGAAGGCACTCTTCACATCCATTTGACGGACCTTCTAGCCAAACTATGTTGTCATGACTAAAACTTATCAGATGGTGATAATCTTTGTTGTAGGAGAAAATGTCTCCTCATAGTTAATTCTCTCTCATTGAGAGAACCCTTTTGCAACCATCCATGCCTTATACTTGTCAAGTGTACCATCTACCTTGTACTTGACCTTGCACACCCATTTGCATCCAATGGGTTTCTTTCTTAGTGGAAGAGTTGTGAGATCCAAATTTTGATTTTTCATCAATATTTCATGTTTACTCTTATGGAATTCTCCCATTTAGGTCTCCCTTTTGCCTCCTTAGAAAAAAATGCCTCATATACTTATTGAACATTGGTCATTAAAGAAAATTTGACTATATTAGGTTTCTTTCTCTTGTATCTCGATGATCATTCTTTGATCATTTCATCTTTCTGAACATATCCAATGGTGTTGTGCCACCACTTTGGTGTTTTCTTGGGATCTTCCCCATCGAAGTTGTCACCATGATTTGGGCTACCTGTACCTATACTAATATCATCAAAATCATATCCCAAAAACTCCTCATACTTAGAATCCTCCCCCCCTTTTAGGTGGAGTTGCATGAAGCTTGATACCCGAATCCTTAGCTGTAACAAGCTGTTGTTCTAGGATTTTGATCTTTGAAGAAGTCTAAAAAGGTCTAGCTTCCTCATAAACTACAACATCTTTGCTGAAGCTCAATTTTTTGGTGTTAACATCAAATAATATGTAGGATTTATGACTATCATTGTACCCAATGATCATTAGTTTCTTTCTATTTGGGTCTAATTGGGTTCTCTTCTCATTTGGAATCCATGCATAAGAAGCATAACCTAATACCTTAATATGAATAACTATGGGCTTCCTCCCAGACCATGCTTCCTCTAGAGTATTCTACTTCACCACTATCGTCAAAGATATATTCAGTAGGTGTATTGTTGTGAACACTACCTTAGCCCAAAACCTATTTGTAACATACATGTTTTGCATTATACACTTGGACATCTATGTGATTGTGTTGTTTCACCTCTCAACCACTCCATTATGTTGTGGAGTGTAGGGTGTAATGAACTATCTTTTGATTCCATATTTAGAAAAAAATAACATTGAATTATTTGGAAAAAAATTCCCCACCATTATCAGACTTAAGAATGACAATGTGACAAGTTGACTCTTTTTCTACTAAGGATTTGAACTTTTGAAACTCATTAACACATCGTATTCCAGTTTCGAAAAATACACCCACATATTCATACCATAGTCATCAACAAAAAGAAGGAAATACTTGGCACTAATGATGGATGCCATGTTCATTGGTCCATACACGTCTGCATGAACCAAATTAAGGACTCTTTTCACTCTCCAAGTTTTTCCTTCATTAAATGGCACCCTGTGCTCCTTCCCTACCTAGCAAGCTCCACACACCCTATATTTGCTGTTGAATATCATGAAGTCCATCTATCAGGTTCTCTCAAGCCAATTGAGAGAGGCAAGCCAATTTAAGGTGCCTATAACATTGATTCCAAAGTGCAGTGATGTATGATGCACCCTTGGATACCAATGCATGCTCCTTGACATATCTAATATCAATCAATCTGAATAATCCATAATCCTCCACACCAAGAGAAATACTCTTCTTGGTTTCCTAGTCAACTATATATCATTTGTGATTTCTAAATTTGAAATCTATGTGGGGGTAGTGCCTCATAATATGTCTTAATGAAATTAGATTAAGCTCCATAGCCAACACATAATACACATTGAGGAATCAACTTTTTTTCTCCAAAGGAAATATACACATTCCCTTTTCCAACTACTGTGTACTTTCCCCCACCATTCAAGATCACTGAATCCTTTGAGGAACAATCAATGTACTCCGTGAACAAATCTTGCATGTTGGTGAAATGTTGTGATGCACTTGAATCAATGTACCAAGCAGATGACCTATGATGATTGGCTTGCTTCTTGGTCATAAATGTAAATGAATCTGATTCCTTCTCCTTTGTATGCTCTACAACATGAGCCTTTTGTTGAGGACCTCCCTGGATGGTTTTCTGATCAACCAACTTCTTTCTGCAGTGCTTCTTCATATGGACCACCTTGCCATAGTAGTGATAGGTGATGGTATTCAGGGTCTTGGTTGCATCTTTACCACTACCTTGAACTTTATTCTTTACTTTCCCTCGACAATGGATAAAAAGGCCCATTCTGAACCCTCTATCTCATTGCTACTATCAAACTGTTTCTTACATTTGTCCTATTATAAGAGCATATTGCATAGCTCATCAAAATTTATGTCAACATTCATAGTCGTGATGTTTAGGGTCTCAATAAAGTTCTTGTAAGAACATGGTAATATTTTTAATGAGATTACCACCATGTCCTCCTCTTCCATCTTTCGATCAATGAAGATGAATTGTTATAGGATATCCTTGATATTGAGTAAATTCTCATGTAATTATGTACCCTAATCCATTGTGATAAGAAAAAACATATTCTTTAGGAAGAAGGATTTGCCGATGTTCTAAGTCTCATTCAACTCTTCCAAATGATTCCAAATATTTGCTAAAGTATTTCCTGTCTAGACCTCATAAAGAATTTCATCTATCACATAAAACCTAAGCAACATTACTACTTATGTATCTCACTCATCAAAATTGTCCTGGTCTTTACTCATAACTTGTGCTTAGGTACCTTTACATAGGAAAATAACAACCATGCACATATACTAAAAAATGGCCAACTTACGTTTCTTCCATGTATTGTAGTTCTTGCCAGAGAACCTTTGGCTGCGTTCCAACATGATGTTGGGTGATGTAGACACCCTTGAATCCTACACTCAACCAACAAAAGAACCTTGGTCTCTTCCCACAGTGTGCAAAACTACTAGTGTACTAGCAATGGAAACATTATAACTAAACTAATATAATGAGGAATCAACAATAAAAAAAAAGGAAACAATAGATCACATGTTAGGTACCAGATATATTATAATAAGAAGAAAACATAAATATTGCGGAAAATACCAGTGGAACAACAAAATTTAGAGAATCACAACACAAAAAATAATACCATTATTGATAGAAAACAATTTTCACTTGCCTCTTCGAGGGGGAAACCTCCAACATAGAAACACTCTATTACAATAATTCTTAAGACAAATATTTCTCATACAGTCTATTCCTATTTATACTAATTCTCTTTTCTAAAGAATATTATAGAGGAATATCTTTCTAGAAGCGAAAACTTCTATTAAGTCTTCTTACATTAGACTTGTTCACATTATTCAATAGGCCTTATAAACCAATGTTAGCCTTTGTTATATAGAAAATACATTATTCTACCTGTGTGAGGGGTTAGGTAGGTTAGGTCCCTAACATGCCTTCCCCCTTGAAGAACAAACTTGTCCTCAAGGATGGAGATGAGGAAATTGTTGCAGAATGGTAGCTGACACCTAGGTGGAATCTTTTGGAGTTGTATATTTCCACTGAGCTAATACTTCCTTGATGGTGTGCTGATGGAAGCGATGCTCTCGCTGGTCCAAGACTGCTTGTGGATGAAACCAAATGGAACCTTATTCATCCAACTCAGGGAGACTGGTTTGATTTTTCCACTTAGTTCCAATCACTTTCTTTAAGCATGAGACATGAAAAACAAGATAGAGCTTAGAATGATTGGGAAGAACTAATTGGTAGGCCACGAACCCCATGTGCTTGAGAACTGTATAAGGACCATAAAATTTGGCAGAAAGTTTTTAACAATGTTCAATTTTTTGGGAAGTCCGCTTATAAGGTTGCAGACGAAGAAACACCTGGTCCCCTTCAATGAATTGATGTTCTGAATGGGCCTAATATGCTTGTTTCTTCATGCGATTTTGAGCCATGACCAAATTATCTTTGAGGGTACAAAGAATAGCCACATAAACTATAAGATTGTTTTCAACCTCCTCAAACTTGGAGACACCTGACATGTATGAGCGAATCAACGGTGGATTTTCCACGTAGACTGCTTCAAAAGGGGTCATATGAGTGGCATTATGGTAAGATGTGTTGTACCACCATTCAACTAGGGGTAACCACCGAGCCCATTGATTTTGTTTATAAGATACAAAACACCGCAAATATGTTTCCAAACACTTGGTGACAACTTCAATTTTTCCATTAGTCTGAGGATGATAGGTGGTGCTGAGATGCAATTGAGTTCCCTGGAGCCCAAATAATTCTTGCCAAAAATTACTGGTGAAAGTTGGATCTCAGTCATAGACAATAGAATGAGGCATGCCATGAAGTTTGAATATATTATCCATAAAAAATGATCAATTGTGGATGCGGTGAATGGGTGTTGAATAGCACATAAATTATCATATTTGGAAAGATGATCTACTACCACCATAATGACCTACTTATTACCCAATTTAGGTAGTCCAACAATGAAATCCATAGAAATATCCCTCCAAATAGTAGGGCAAATCGAGAGTGGTTGGAGTGTTCCTAGAGATTTGACATTTTCCCCCTTATAGCATTGACATGTATCACATTCAACCATAAAGGTGCATATGTTCTGTTTCATACCATCTCAGAAGAAATAATGGTTGAGCCATTCATAGTTATTGGCGAACCCAGAATTCCTAGCTATGGGTGAAGCATGCAACTCAGAGAGCACCATGGATTTAAGGTTCGACTATTTTCTTAAATACATGCGACCTTTATAAAAAGTTCTTCATTTTTCCAAGAGTACCATGGAGAAGCTTGAGGATCTTGTTGCAATTGTTGGATTATGCTATAAAGTTTGGGGTCTTGCAACCATTCCTAGCGAACAACTTGAATCTAACTTTCTACAATGAATGAGAGGGAAAAGAGGGACCCTTATTCTTCATATTTCCTTGAAAGAGAATGAACAACCACATTTTATTTTCCCTTCTTGTATATGATCTCATAATCATATCCAAATATCTTGGTCACCCATTTTTGTTGCTTCGGGGAGGAAATTCTTTGCTCCATAAAATACTTGAGGCTACGATGATCAATTTTAATTTGGATGCGTTTACTTAAGAGATAAGGATGCTAGAGATCCAAAAAATGAAAAATAGCCAACATTTCCTTTCCATAGGTTGATTGGCCCAAATGTCGCTCTGAGAGTTGTTTTCTAGTGAAATCCAAAGCTCGACCATCTTGCATGAGGACTTCCCCAATGCATTTTCATGACACATCACATTCCAAGATATGACTAGTGCACATAGCCTATTTCTAAGAGTGGAGGGACTGGTCAGCTGTTGGAGTCCAGTTGAAAGCATTCTTTTTAAGTAGAGTAGTGAGAGGAGTGACAATGTTTCCATAATTTTGCACAAACTTTCAATAATAGCCCGTTAAACCCAAGAACCCATGCAATATTTTAAGAGTTTTAAGGCGAGGCCAATCCTTCATATTTTCAATTTTTTTAGGATCCATCCATACACCATCCTTTCCAACAATATGACCTAGGTACTCAACTTAAGAGGCTCCAAAAGCACATTTAGATTGTTTAAGAAAAATTTTGTGCCGAGACAATAGATGGATAACTTGATCCACTTGATCTAGATGGGATTTCAAAGTTTTACTCTAGATGAGGATATCATCAAATGAAATGAAGACTAAATGATGGAGGAAAGGGTGGAATACATGATTCATGATACTTTGAAAAGTGGAGGGGGAATTACACAAGCCAAAGGGCATGACCAAGAACTCATAGTGACCCTCATGAGTTCTAAAGGAAGTCTTGGGGATGTCCTCCTCTTTCATGCACATTTGGTGGTAGCCAGAACATATATCAAGCTTTTTAAAGTATTGGGAACCACTCAATTCATCCAAAAGGTCATCAATGATAGGAATGAGGAATTTTTCTTTGATTGTGAGTTCGTTGAGAGCAAGAAAATAAGGAAACATGTGCCAAGTTCCTTATTTCTTGAGTACCATGACTACTGGAGGAGAATATGCGCTGGTACTATGACATATAAGACCCGCTTCTAACAATTCTTGAACAATTTTCTCAATTTCATTTTTCTAGGAAAAGGGGTGATGATAAGGGCAAACACTGGGAGGAAGACTATCAAGTACTAGAGGAATGGAATGATCATGGGCACTGTGGGAAGGGGGAAGTACATGTGGATTGTTAAAGATAACATGGTGTCGAGAGAGTATATATTGGAGGTCGGGGTGCATAGAGGGCGTCTCAATGGCGTGAATGGAATGAAGTTGGGAAATAATGCCGAAGTGACCTTTTTTGAGTAGATTTTCCTTTCGGTGGGAACTTATGGTCTCATGTCAACCTGTTGTGATGCCTTGGAATTTATACTACTATCCCTCCTGTTGGAATGACATGGTGAGGTGTTTAAAGTCTATGAGGATGGGGCCGAGAGTGCGTAACCATTCAACACCAAGCACAATATCACAACCACCCATGTCTACATAAAACATAGGACATTTCAGTTGGTACTGAGCAATTTATAGGCACACATTTTAACAACGCCCACCACATTTCATGGAACCACCATTGGAAATCATGATTTGAAAATTGTTTCTTGCACGGATATAACAATTGATTTTCTGGGCAATGCGAAAATGAATAAAATTATGGGTGCTATCAATGTCAATGAGGATTATGAACTTCCTATTCTTAATGTAGCTAATGAGCTTGAGAGTTTGAGGAGTAGAGAAGCCAATGAGAGCATGCAACAAAATCAACAATTCAACTTCTGGTGGATCATAGGGTGGAGTAGGATCATCTGTTAGGGTAGGTCTTCCATTGGAGAAAATTCTTCCTCCTCGTTAGCAACATCCTCTGAAATTTCCATAAAAATATTTTGTTCCTTACACTTGTGCCCCGAAAAATATTTGTCATCACAATTATAGCAAAGACCCTTGGGTTGGAATTCAACCATTTTTTCCTGAGTTAATTTCTAGATCTTGAGAGGAGTGGCATGAGGGGTAGGATTGGTGGGTCAAGTGCAAGGAATAAAGGAGGGTTTTTGGTTTTGGGCGGAGATAATTTGTTGGGCTTCCTTGACTCGTTTAGTAGCTTCCAACCAAGTTTGAGGGCGAACCATTAGGATCTGGGCATGGATTTCATCCTTGAGGCCACTAATAAAGCATTCCTAAAGAAGGCATCTGACATGCCCTCCATTCTGAAAGGAAAGTACTCAAGGGAGGATATAAATTCTTCCATTGTGCCAGATTGTTTCAACTTGGTCAAATGACCTAAATAGTGGGTGTCACTGTCAAAGCCTTCATAAGTCTCAACAACAAACTATGTCCAAGCAACATACCCTTGGAGTGCCTTTCTACGCCATTGCCACCATTTCCAACGTTCAAGATCCATATAAAGGACACCATAATGAATTTTTTCCAACTCATCAGTAACTCCATGCAAGGATAAATAATGTTCCATTTGAGTTACCTAGCCTGTGGGATTCGAGCCATCGAATTTGTTCACCTCAAATATGGGAAGACATGAGTCACAATGAAGGGAGTTGGAATAAAAGGCCATATTATGGGAAGAGTCCCCACCTTCATAGTGTGAAGGTTTTTCAGAGGAGGGAGAGCCCTGGGATTCCTTTAACAATTGGTTGAGAGCGGAGTGGATGAAGACCAATTATCCCTTAACTTTGGCCTTGAAGGTTTCCAATTTGCAATTGGTAGAAGAAAGGTTAGAAGTCATTCTCTAGATGTTCTCCATGTGATGTTTGGATTTGGATTGTAGGTGAAGGAGTTCTTGGTTGCGGGTGGTATCCATTTGGGAAAGAGGGTTGCCAGTGAGGGGAAGTGAGTCCACAGAAAAAAATACAGATAAATGATATATATCACTGTGATCAGGGAGAAAAGAGTAATGCAATGGGATAGGTTTCAAATAAGGGTGATGGGAAGGGTGGGTGGGTCCACAGAAAAAAAGGCTTAAAAATGATAGGTACCACGATGATTAGGGTGAATAGAGGAATCCAAGGGGATAGGTATCAAATAAGGGTGCCGATGGGACTACTATACTAACTTTTTTTCTACTTTTGCAAAGTAATACTCCAACCTGAAGAATACTGTAGTGACAACTTGCCCAAATTGTTAACATGAAAATATGTGTAGGAATGTCACAACTGAAATAAAGGAGGCAGGGTTGCGCAATGATAGATCTATTCTTCTATTGTTTTGTTTTATTCCTTTCCCAAAGGTTAGGGTTTTCAGGGTTCCTACAGACAAGGTTTTACCCTGTGCTATAACTCTTTGATATACGTGTGGGGTCAAATAGTAATACTCGACCCAATATCTTAGGGAACCAACTAAGGAGGTTTGACCGAAAACTTAGACGTACTACCTGATTACCCAGGTACTAGAGAGTATCTTCTTGAGTTCTATTCTCAGTGTCACTATAATATTCAAGTGATTGATTGAATGATCTAGAGTTGGTTTCAGGAGACCTAGGGGACTCCCGATATACCTGTTTGTATGTGGGAGTGATGGTCGTGTATAGATTATTTCCGATGCTATACTACTTGAAGGGTACCAACATAGGTTATAGAGGTTTCCAACAAAGTGAAATATTTGTTTCAAATTAAACCCATAAAACCGTCTGTATTTCCTGCGTGCAGTCTTCCCCACCAGAATTTTACTTCCTGAACGACAAATCTCCGTGCTTTAAATATGCCAAAAATATAAGTCTCTACCCTAGACAAATATTCCCATAGTTTCCGCAGATGAAAGTGCTCTGATACCAATTTTTAAGTACCAAATATATTATAATAAGCATAAAACAAAAATATTGTAGCAAATACCAACGAAACAACAAAATGTAGAGAAACACAACACCAAAAATGATACCTTTATTGATAGAAAACAATGTTCACTTGCCTCTTTGAGGGGGTAACCTCCATCAAAGAAGCCCTATATTATAATAATTCTCAAGACAAGTCTTTATTATGCCTTCTAATCCTATTTATACTAATTCTATCTTCTAAAGAACATTCTAGAGGAAGATCTTTCAAGAAGCGCAATCTTCTAATAAGTCTTCTTACATTAGACTTGTTCACATTATTCAGGAGGACTTATAAACTAATTTCGACCTTTATTACATAGAAAACATATTATTCTACCTACGTGACAAGTTAGGTCTCTAACATCACAACAATAATTTAAACTGGGACTACAGATTTCTGTATTAACACACGTATAAATTTATCTTTTACAATCTGAGTACATCATGAGACAATTTGGTTTCATTCTCTTTCTTTATTTAATGAACCGGGTACGTGTTCTTTTTCGCACACTGAAATCCAAAACTAGGCATCCACTTCCTCTACACTATCCCCTGTAGTCATAACCCTCTCTATCCAACTCTTCTGAACCTTTTTTCCATGCTTCCCCTCTTGTCCCCTTTCTTTCCAATGGTGCCTTGGAAGCTAGACAATTTCCTTATGGTTCAACTTCTTCAATATTTCCCTAAACGTGCATTGGGAGTGAGCAATTATGATGGTTCCACTTCTTCAAAACTGTTTCCAAATCCATTCAAATTCCTTTTTAAAATGGTTCGCCATTTTCCATGAAGTCTGCCCAAGACACATGGAGTTATGACCCACCAACTTCCATGAAGTCCCTCCAAGACACTTGGAGTTACAACACCACATAACCCGTAGCATTGGGAGTTGCAATGTGTGGAGTTGCACCACCGTGGAATCGTAGCACGCTTGGAGTTGCAACATGGCATGATCCGTAGCATTGAAACAGAGTTGCAACAAGGTGTATTTGTAGCATGCCTAGAGTTACAACACCATTATTTCATCCTACAATTACTAACTTGAAATCAAATTTGTTTTGGTTGATGCATATTGCCTAAGGCCAAAGATACTACTGCATCAAAAATCCTTGGTAAGAAAAGAAAAAATGAGCTTAAGCTCATGTGGATGAAACTATAGATTCTATAGAGGATGAAGATCCTCGTAGGTGTGGTAGTTATTCTTCAGAAGTCCACGATGCACCTTCATAACCCTTGTTTCTCCACTTAACTAAAAATTCATAATACTCCTTATTTTGAGTCCTTTTGCTAACCCTCTTTGCCAAGAATTTCTCTATTTCTCTATTTATTCCATTCAACCAGGGTACCTTATTCATCATCTTCTTCTCCCTTATGAAACTTGTACAAGTCAGCCACATTGAATATCGTGGAAATGTCAAAATTCTCTCGTAGCTCTAACTTATATGCATTATCAAAAATATTTCTCACGACTTGACATGGTCCAATTTTCTTGTAATTTAGTTTACTATACATACCTCTGGGGAATTGTTCTTTCATTAAATATGCCATTACCAACTCTCCTTCAAAAACCTTTTGTCTTTTTTGCAAATATACTCCTTGCTTATATATAGTATTTCTTTGTTGCAAGTTTTGCTTGATCTTCTCATGAATCTCATGTATGCCCTCTGCAAACTCACTTGCATTAACAGTCCTTCTATCCTCCAGATTTGGAAACTTGACCAAATCCACAACTCCTTTTGGTGACCTTCCATAAACAATATGAATTAGACTCTTTCCCATAGACCTATTTATTTTTATCATTGTAATCAAATTCAGCCTAGGCCAAAACCAAATCCCATTGTCCTGGTTTTTCTCCACTCAAACTCCTCAACAAATTCCCAGGACTCCAATTAACCACCTTGGTCTATCCATCCATTTATGGATAATATGCAGATTTTTACAACAACTTGGAACCCATATTCTTCCAAAGTATCCTCCAAAAATATCTAAGGAATCTCATATCTCTGTCAGAAGTGACACTTCTTGGCGTCCATGTAACCTCACAATCTCTTAGAAAAACAAAACAACCACTTTAGTAGCATCATTGGTTTTCTTACATGGTATGAAATGTTCCATATTTGAAAGCCTATCCACTACAACCATCACATAATCATGGCTTCTATGCGTCACATGCAGCCCTAGAACAAAGTCCATACTTACATATTTCCATGGCCTCTCGGGTACTGGAAATGGTGTATATAATCCTATGTTTTGAATCTTTCCTTTGTTTAGATGAAAAATTCTACAACACTCAATAATTTTTTTTAACATTCTTGTTGATGCTGGGCCAAAAGTATCTTTCCTTCACTAATGTTGTGGTCTTATCCACACCAAAATGTTGACCCAAAACTATGCTATGCATCTCTCTAACAATATTCAACCGTAATGAGCTCTGTGGATGCACAAACTTTTATTCTTAAACAATAATCCTTCTTGGATGTGAAAATCCAAATACAATGTTCTATCGATGCTCCAAGTTGCCTTGCATGCTTCCCAAGCCTCTGCAAAATTTGTGTCCTATACATACAACTCCTTCATACATTCCAAACTAAGAAATTCAACTGATAAAGTATTGAACAACATTGTTCTCTAGCTTAACACATCTGCAACCTTATTTGACTTTGCAGACCCCTGATTAAAAAAAATGAGTAACTTTGAAAAAAATATACCCATTTGGAATGCTTTTTATTTAACTTACCTCGACTATTAATGTACTGCAATGCCTTATGATCAATAAATAAGACAAAATCATTTGGTAGCAAGTAATCTTTCCATTTCTTCAAGGCTTTTAAAATATCATAAAAATGTTGATCATCAGCGAAGTACTTCTTCTTAGCATCATTCAATTTTTCATTGAAGAATGAGATCAACCTTCCTTCTTGGATAAAAAATGCTCCAATCTCTGAACCACTTGCATCACAATCCACTTGAAATACTTTATTGAAATATGGAAGAACCAAAACTGGCTATTTGGTTACCTTTTCTTCAAATTTTCGAATGACTTCATGGCTTTTGTTGTCCACTAGATAATCCATTTCTTCATACATTTAGTAAGTGGTGCACAAATCTCACTGAAATTTATGAATTTCTTGTAGAATCCCACCAAACCATGGAAGCTTCTCACATCAAAGGTACACTTAGGTGTTGGCCAATCCAAAATATCCTTTACCTTTTAGGATCTATCTTCAAGCCTTCATTGGAAATTACAAATCAAGAGTACACTAACTCCTCTTTCAGAAATGTACATTTCTTCAAATTTATTAGCAATTTCTCTTCCCTCAACCGCCACAACACCTTCCTCACATGCTATAGGTGTTCTTCTTTGGTTCTACTGAAGATCAGAATGTCATCTAGGTATACAACAACAAATTTTCCAAAAATGATTTCCAGACTTCATTCATAAGTCTCATGAATGTGCTAGGGGCATTGGTTGACCCAAATGGCATGACTAACCACTCAAACAGTCCGTACTTCATCTTTAATGTTGTTTTCCATTCGTCACCTTCAATTATCCGAATATGATGATATCCACTCTTCAAATCAATCTTTGAAAAGTAATTGTTCCCACTCAAACAATCCATGAGGTTGTCCATCCTTGGTAAGGGAAACCTTTACTTAATAGTAATCCTATTGATAGCTCATGAATCAATACACATTGTCCATTAACCTCCTTTCTTGGGTGTCAATATTGTTGGTACAACACAAGGACTTAAACTCTCTCGGATCATTCCTTTGTCAATCAACTCTTGCACCCGTCTATTCACTTCCTCACTCTTTGCTGGAGTCATCCAGTAAGGAGATTTATTAAGTAGGATTGAACCTGGTATCAAGTCAATTTGATGCGATATACTCCTTAAGGGAGGTATACTTGTTGGTAGATCATCCACAACAATCTCTATAAATTCCTTCAACAAAGGTTGAATCTATGGCGGTATAGGACTCATTTTCCGCATCTCTTGGACTTGTTTTGACATCGAGGCTAATAAAAAATGAGCATTTCTTTGTTCTTTCAAAAAATCCTTATTTGAACACAACATGAATAATCTGTTTCTACTGCCCACATATTTTCTACCACTATTTCGTGTTGCTGTCATTACATTTTCCAGTATTGGTTCCAATATGTACCACTGTCCAGCCTTTACGAATTTGTTATGAACCAATGGGGGCATATATATGATTAAATGTATATGATATGATACCAAGGGGGGCATACATGGGGCTAAATGTACATGTAATGTGTAAATATATATGTAATAGGGTCCTCCTAATAGTAAATAGGCCCCGTGTGTAGGTGTGAATCGATATATATAGAGATCATGTATTGATTATTGAGGATAGGTGAATTGTGTTGTATGAATGTATTTGGTTATGCGGAGGAGGTTCTCCTATTATTTAAGGAGTTATTGTGTAACTCATCTCTCTCATATATATTGGATTTGTGCTCTATGCTCACATTGTTGTACATGGCGTGTACTTTTGTTCTATTATGATATCTTAAGCACTTAGATCATAACATTTGGTATCAGAGCAATGCTCCTAGGGTTTTTCTTCTCCAAGCAAGTCATCTTCAAATTTTCAATATAACATTTTTTATGGGACACATCAGTCAACAAAACTTGGAGGTTATTTAGAATACACATCAATATATATTTGGTACAAATTTCAGATTTTGGGTCATTATACTTTCAGAGATACATCCTATGGAAGATATGGTTTTTGGCTCATCTTGAATTTAGTTTTAAATGAGTCAATGTTGTATTTTCACTATAATTGTTTTTTTAGGACGATTCAAACAATGAAACTTGGAGGTTATTTGAAGACATATCAAGGTATTTGTGGTGCGAATTTCATATTCTGTATCTTTATACTTTCAGAGATATACCCTGTGGAAGATAGGGTTTTTGACTAGTCCTATAACTAGTCTCAAACATGTATTACGGGTAAAACAATCATATATTCTTCAGAGAGGATCCATATTCAATAAAACAGGTTGAATTAGAAAGAGGAAATTCCATGGTATTTATGATGCAATTTTCAGAATCATGTATTAAATATTGGACACGTGGCATTCAATACAAGTTCACTCTCCAAAAAAGGAGAAAAACCAGCAAGGCTTGAGAAAGTTACCATAACTTTCACTTGGCACATCAAATTTTGGTCAGACTTGTCGAATTTTAGATAAGACATATCAGATTACTACAAGCCAAAATTTCATAAATGCATAAGAAGGAGGGTTGGCTAGAAGGACAGACTCCAAATCAGAGTTTCAAAAGTATGTTCACTTAAAACTGTCATAATTTTTGATCGGGATGTCCGATTGAGCTGATTCAAAAGCCATTAGAAAGATGAAACATAGGATAATATGTTGGAAACATAATTATAACCATTTTGGATATTAGTTTCAATATATATATATATATATATATATATATATATATATATATGTTTTAAGTCGAGGATTGGGGGTTAGAACTCACTTAAGAATCAATGACAATACCTAGATTTACGAGAGATGAAGATAAATATGAAATCAATCCCATGGAATGGTTTAGGATGATAAAATAATATTGTAAGGCTCCTTTTTGGGTAAGCCTTTAGTTTGATGGTGAATCTTGCAAGTGGTGGGATAACCTTGATGAAGGTACTAGATTCTCCCCCACATGGGAAAATTTTGAAAAACTCTTCTCAAATAAATGGATCAAGGATACAAATAGGGAGGAGAAGTATAAAATTCAAGAGGAGTTAAAAGAATAAAAATAATGGATCAAGAACAAGGGTGATGAACTATCTAAGATACGAGACCTTAATGAAGCACTTGTTAAAGAAGTTCAAAAATTAAACCAGGGAATGGGTAGTAAAGGGAAGTGGGAAAGGACAAGGCAAGGGAAGAATTGAAAAGGAAATATGAAGGAATATGTAGATTACAAAACCATAATAAAAAAATATTGGATGAGGTTAAGAGATTGAAAGAAGAAAAGAAACATTGTCAATCGAGAAAAATAAAGGATATTAGATGAATAATCTACTAGAATACTTGAAGGGGAAATTTGCAAGAAGGTTGAGGAATCCCTAAATACTGATGAGGTAAAATTAGAAATGAAATCTATAATTGAATAAGGACGTCAAAATTTGATAAATGGGGTGACATTGTAGCTTCAAAAGGAGAAAGAAGACAATATTCAAGAAGGTCACCATAAGATACTTAAAGAACTTGATTTTGATATAGAGGATGTATTTGCCAAATATGATGGTATTATCTCCAAGGATAGAGTAATCAAAGACCAATCAATGAGGATAGAGGATCCCATTGTCTCTGAAAAAGAAGATAAATGAAATGGGCGTGTAAAGTGAAGAAAAAACGTCAAATGTGAAACCATATTGACACCCTCATTATCAAAACATATTTCAAGGAAGAGAAGAAGGTGGATATCAACATTATCAAGGAAGAGTATGTAATACTTTTCAATATTCATGGAACAAGGCATCACAAAAACATTATTCAACAAGATGATGTCATAGACCAACATCTACTACAAATTGGAGAATCTACAATAACAATACATGGAATCAAGGGAAATAATATTATGTAACAACTGGCCACCAAGGATTACGATAAAAAATAATTAATTTTGGATGGATGAATCATCATCAATGGAAAGAAGAAAGAAGGAACATAAGAAAATCATATGACTTGGTTTCATCAAATGTGAAGCCTTTAATTGAAAATCTTCGAGGACAAAGATTTTTGAAGGAGGGTACTATGTTATGACCCAAGGGGGGCATATACAAGGTTAAATGTATATGATATGACCCCAAGGGGGGAATATATGGGGCTAAATGTACATATAACATGTAAATATATATGTAATAAGGTCGATCTAATAGTAAAGAGGCCCCATGTGTAGGTGTGAATAGGTATATATAGAGATCATGTATTGATTATTGAGGACAAGTGAATTGTGATGTATGAATGTATTTGGTTATGTGGAGGAGGTTCTCCTATTATTGAAGGAGTTATTGTGTAACTCATATCTCTTATCTATATTGGAGTTGTGATCCATGCTCACATTGATGTACATGGTGTGTACTTATTTTCTATTCCGATATCTTAAACATTTGGAGCCTTTCTCCGTTCTTTCAAAATTTCCTTAGCTGAACAAAACATGACTCAGCCATTGCTACTACCCACATATTTGTTGCTACTATTTCATGTTGGTGTCATTGCATTTTACAACATTGGTTCCAATCTGTACCACTATCCAACCTTTGTGAATTCATATGTATTATTTCTTCCATCATGGAAAAATTTCCTATCGAACAACCATGGTCTTCTAAGAAGTACATGGCATGAATCCATATCTACCACATGACACAAGGCCTGCTCATTGAAATTTCCAATCTGAAAATTTAATAATCATTTCTATGTCATGGTCACTTGCTATCACTTTTGTGACCATGAAACTTGGTATGGATTAGGACAGGGAACAAACTTTAATTTCAATTTTAGCATGGCCTTCGTTGACACCAAATTTTCTATACTTCCATTGTCTATGACGAGATTGCAACATTTTCCCTAAATTTTACATTTATTCTTAAAGGTTTTTATTTTTTTATTTTATTTTATCACTAGCGGAATCAACAACTGCGTCGGTCTTGTACTTGCGTGACACAGGGTCGATTCCGACCGCTACCACTATAAAATCTAGGTGCCTACGTATTCCCCTTCCACAAACACGGCTAAATCAGGGGGAATTGAACTCAGAACCTCATAGAAATTCATTTTCACGACACTTTCCAATTGAGCTGCCTCCCGAGGGCTTATTATTAAAGGTTTAAGTAACACTCTCCAGAACATTAAATTCTCACCCTGCTCTTGCTAAAGTACGATCACATTTTTCCAAAAGTCACTGCCTCATCTTCCTGCGTGATCTGTGTTTGGGATTCATTTATTTTTCCCGAATTGTGCTTTTCCAGATATTCAGATGCCTTGTGTCCCTATACTCCACATATGTAGCAAGTAATAATGTTACCTTTTCCTCTTCTAAATCCTATGCCTCTTCTAGTGCCATTGTCTCCTCTATTAATTTGGCTATTGGTGGATTCATCCTCCTTTTCATTTCCTCTACCAGTAGTTGCTCTGCCCCTACCTCTAGGTCATTTTCCTCATAATTTCTGTTGTAATGTCCTATCAATATTTTCTTCTACCTTCAAATCAACTTGATAGGCTTCATCTACATTACAAAAGTAATGAATTCTCATCTCATCTTGAATCTGATATTTCAACCCATTCACATATCTCACCACTTTTTGATATTTTCGTTCTTTTATCCCTGATTTGAGTGATAGTTTGAAAAATTCCTCAGTGTACTCTCAAACATATGTCTCTTTCTGCCTTAATTTCTGCACCCGCTTACACAAATTCTGCTGGTAGTCGACATGTAGGAAGTTCTCCTTGATTTTTCTCACCATATTCCTCCAGGTTTTGATCTTCTCATGTAAGTTGTCTACTCTGTCCTTATATAACATATCCCACCAAAGTGCAGCATGACCCTTTAGCTTTGGAGAATTGGACCTGATTGGGGTCCTGAACATTCTTGTACTCAAAGTACCTTTCCAGCTTCCCTATCCAATCAATGCAAGTCTCCACTTTAAAACTACCATCATAGCAAGAAACTTCCACCCTCGCACTACCTCTATCCTTCATAAAAGATATCAAACATACTGCTAGGTCTCCTTCTTCATGATTTTTCTCTTTTTCGATCTCGTCTTCTGATTCTAAGTCCACTTCAACATCTCCAAGCCTTATATTTTCCAGTTCTTCTATCCTCCTTTTCAATTCCTCCAATTCTCAGTTCCACACTTCTCCTTATGCTGCTCTTGCTCTACGTGGAAACATCCTTACAAGTTGTTTCATAGTCCTCACTCGGACTAACATTCCCAAGTCTTGCTTCCAAGTGTTGTTTCTCATAAATTATCTCCCATAGCCATGTTTTAACATGGAATAATATCAAGAACCAAATATTAGGAGCTAAACCAACTTTGGTACCGCTTGATGCAGAAACCCTTGAATATTGTACTCAACCAACACATAAACTTGGTCTCTTCCCACAAAGTGCAAAACTACTAGTGTACTAGTGATGAAAACATTAGAACTAAAATAATATAGTGAGGAATTAAAAGGAAACACAAGATCACAACAATTATTTAAACTGGGAATGGAAATTTTGTTTATTAACACATACATAAATTTATCTTTTACAATTTGAGTACATCACTAGGAAATCTATTTTCGTTCTCTTTCTTTATTTAATGAAATGGGTTCGTTTTCTCTATTCCATGTCGAAAACCAAAACTGGGCATCCACTTCCTTTGTGATATCCCCTACAATTGTACCCATCTCTATCCAACTCTTATGAACCTTTTTCCATGCTTCCTCTCCTATCCCCTTTCTTTCCAATGGTGCCTTGGAAGTTGGATGGTTTCTCGATGCTTCGACTTCTTCAAGCATTCCCTAAACATGCATTGGGAGGGAGTATTTATGATGGTTCCACTTCTTCAAAACCATTTCCAAATCCATTTGAATTCCTCTTGTAAATGGTTCACCAATTTTCATGAAGTCTGCCCAAGACACGTGGAGTTACAACCCACCAAATTCGACCAAGTCCCTCCAAGAAATGTGGAGTTACAACACCACATAACCCACAACATTGGGAGTTGCAACACTGTGGAATTGTAGAACACCTTGAGTTGCAACATGGCATGATCCGTAGCATTGAAACAAAGTTGCAACAAGGTGGATTTGTAGCACGCTTGGAGTTGCAACACCCTTATTTCATCCTACAATTACTAACTTGAAATCAATTTTTTTTTGGTTGATGCTAATTGCCTAAGGCCAAAGATGCTCCTGCATCATTAGGTAAAGAGACCACAAATACAAGTCAAGAATGTAGAAAAATATATTGAAGTAGAGAAAAATGCTAAAAAATACATGTTCTTCCCTCCCACAATCTGTTATCATGGAATAAGAACATCTAGATACTAGCTCTAAATCACTACAACAACCTCATATCATTGGAAAACATGTAGAGTTTCTATAAATCTGCCCCAAAACAATCCCAAAATACACAGATTTTGAAAAATTTGCCAAAAACATCCCAATTAACCACATTTAAGATCTCAAACAATTGAAAAACATATAGATTTTCTCTCAAACAGCTCCAAAACAATCATATATGCTAACAACTAGCACCAAATCAGTCAATTTCTACGTGGAATTGTTGAAAAACAATAAATCAACAACTAATTCTTCTAGAGCTGCAAATATGGGCAACAATACAAGTAGAAACAACTCAAAATTGATTCCAATTCCTTTGTAAGCTCAAGAAACTAGAGAAATTAGATTGATTTGACTATAAACAATATGTATTGTCAAAATTTTGCTGAATAAACTCTTTACAGTGTCCGTACGAGTCCATATGGTTCTAATTTTTATTCGTTGGCATAAACAATATGTATTGTCAAAATTTTGCTGAATAAACTCTTTACAGTGTCCGTATGAATCCATATGGTCATTCTGTACAATCGTACAACTGTGTATGATTTACTAGTGGCTGTGAATTATTTTCCATACAAATATGACTGTTGGCCACTAGAATCAATGACTTGATTTTTTATGCATGATCAATGACTCAAAGCATTTTTTTTTTCTCTTTTGAAACCTCGATTTCTAGGGTTAATTTTTTTTCACTTCTCTTCGAAATTAAAAATGAAACAACACCTATTTTCAAATGATAAAAAATAGTGCTAAACGTTGGCTTTCAAATCACTGGGATCCTTGATACAACTTTGATAATGCTAAGCTTTGATACCATATAATGATAACATGAACATATAAAGGAAAATAATATTTCTTATAAAGAGTTACATGCTAGTCAAATCAATCCACTTTATGAATGTGAGATAGATGGAGAAACACACTAAAGTGAAATAAAGCATAAAATCATAAAATAATATAAGTTAGAGTGAATTTATTAATGCCTATGTCTAATATTTAATTGACCATTATAATATAATATTTATTTTAACATGAACCTCATAGAAAAAAATTACTTAAAATTTTTCCATTCAATAAGAAATTATAAATTAGATTTTACTCCACATTAATACTTTAGAGCCTATTATAATTAATTTGTTTTTATTATTAATAATTTGAATATAATATTACCCCAACCTTGTGTTTTTTTGACATAGGTGTAAGGATGGTGGGAAACTGAGGGTAAAGCATTGAAATGTCTCCCACCAAAAACTTGAGGACCTCACACTATAATGAACACCAACAAAACAATGCTTGTATGAAACACTTATGAGTGTACAAGAAAAGGTGCAAATCCTTAATGATCTTATTTATTAACATTGAAAACCATTCTAAATTATATATAATAGAAATTATTGTTAAATAAACCCAACATTATTAATCCTTGAATGAATAAAATAAGTTTTTTAGTTCATAAATAACCAAAACACTTTAACAAATGGATATTCAATAAGAAAAAAAGGGACTGGCATAATTAGTTGGTTTCTACAACATAACAAAAGGATAATCAATAAAAAGAAAGGGACTAGCATAATTAGTTGGTTTTTGTTATTAATGTTTTGATATAAATTTACCCCATCTCTTTGTTGTTTTCATGGTTTTCATGTCGGTGCAAGGATGATGGGAAACCAAGGGCGAAGCCTTGGAATGTCTTTAACCAAAATTTCAATTTATGTTTGGGCCTTTTTTCGGGGATATTATCTATTTAATTTTACCTGAAATCCAACTATAAACAAATTTTAATGGTTAAGTTTGTATAATAGGAGTGCTCTAGAGGTTTTTCAGCATGCTAAATCCTTTTATGCATTCATAAATACAATTTAAACAACAAAAGCATATTATTTCTCCTAGATTTATATTTATATTGTCGGATTCTGACAAAAAGGAAAAACACAGAACGTTTAGACAACCCCAAAATTTTCAAGGACATCTAACTAAAATTCACCCAAAAAAACAATATCATCCTTTATATAGGTGGAAATGAAAGCATGTCAAAGAGAGAGGAATTCAATTGTGGGTTTATAAGCCAAGCATGTGTTTTCTCAACTTGATGCCTTGACATCCAATGGTGGAGATGAGACATTAATCAAAATCTCTCATTGATTGCAAAGGGTGGAGATATATATGTTTAAGCGACCCATAGACCTTCACGAATTCAAAATTACCTAAAGACATGTGGCAACCT
Organism: Picea engelmannii; assembly: GCA_009831015.1. Lineage (NCBI taxonomy): Eukaryota > Viridiplantae > Streptophyta > Pinopsida > Pinales > Pinaceae > Picea > Picea engelmannii. The sequence continues at coordinate 32,681 of WSFP011159872.1, forward strand.
CCAATTGCAGAGGCTAAAGCATTGTCACCAGAACTACTCTCCATGCCTTCTCTACAAACTGGATGTTATAGCACAAGTTGTAGGTTGGGAAAATCCCAACCCAACCACAAAGCAAGTACTAGAACTTGGGAATCCTACACCCAATGTCACCTCGATGTAGGTCCCGCACTTAAAGGGTGACTAGGTCACTCTAGGGAGGTGATCCAGGTGACCCTAGGGGGAATGAGATGGATATGGATAGAGAAGGAAGTGGAGCCCCTAGAGGTCAAGTGGAATGAAGTCTTGGGAAGGTCGAATGGTTTCCAAGTATGTTGAGTAACCCGCAAATGGTGAAATATCTGCCCGAGACACAAGAAAAACCACTTTGCAATGATGTATGTTAGTTGGATAAAAAAGTTAAGCTTGATGTACCTAATTTGCAGAAATAGATAAAAATATATATCAAAAATAATATGGTACTATAATCTGCTCAATAAATGCTAGAGATCAAGTAGAAAATGCAAGAGAAAGACTAGTAAATGACTAGCTAAACTCAAGATGAAAAACCAATATTCTAGCATAAAAATATAAGGCTGTTGTAAACACTTGTTTGCAGAAAATTATATCAGCCTTATGGCTGTAACATTAAATTTATTACAGCAAGAAAATCAGCCACTAAAATCCCCTCAAACTTTTCCAAAAAGTATGTTAGACCAAGAAGAATAAGTGTGCAAACTTTGAGCAAAATCCAATGGTTGATAAAAGAGTTATTCAAGCAAATGAGTTAGGGTTTCTGCAACCCTAATGGATGAAGATGTAATTCATAACAACATAAAGAAGTATCCCCTTGATGGGGATGCCTTAGTGGTTGTGAGGTGCCCAAGGCATAAGTAATACAATCCACTTTGCAAGAAGTAAAAAATGACCAAAAATCACTTTTCCAAATGCAATATTTTATTTCTCCAATGCAATAATAAATGACTAGTGTATTAATTATTGGGTTAATGGGGTCGTGAAAATAAAGATATAGAGAAGCTACCTCCTTGGGGGTGTAATCCCTTTTACTTCCCAAGGCAAGTTTCTCTAGCTAGGGTTTAAGCTAAGAGGGTGTATGCCCTTATACTTCTCTTAGCAAACCCTTATTTAACCAATAACATGAAGCATAAAGTGATGAAGAATATGGTGGGGGTGTATTCCCTTACACTTCTCACCTAGCTCCTAGCACAATGACCTTGACTTGAAACAGATGCTAGCATGAGAGTAAAAACCATACCAATTCAAGGAAAAAAAATGCCAAGATAATCCACCACAATAGCAAGAGGTAAGCCTTCCAAGGCTAGCACATCACTCCCATCAACCACAACATCAAGATATAACCATAAACATGAGACAAGAGAGACAAAGTTTCTAAAGGTAGCGAAAATTTCAGACCAATACTTCTCACAATGAGGGAGAGTTATATTAAAATGAGATCTTATGATCTCTTATTTATACAAATGTCACCAAGGTGACTTGTCCATAAATTAAGGGGTAAACCACGAGACTAGGGGTCAACAACCCTAATATTTCCCCCTTTAAAAAATTAATATTAAACAATTCACTTAAAGTTTTACTTTTGCACAAATAACCCTAATTTTACATGGACATATCCCCTTTAGGGGACATTTTTCCACTTGGAAGAAGTCATTAGTGTTGGAGAAGCATGGGTAGGCCTCTAAAGGCCACATGTCAAGCATATAGATAATATATTCATGGTGAATACCTTATTCTCCTAAAAATTTCCATGTGTCAATGAGTGGCACCTCACCACCAAACCCTAACCCCCCTAGGTGACATCATACCTCTAAGAGTGACGTTTTTCCTCTCCTAGAAAAAATGTTTCGCATGTGGGGCCTAGGCTATGTCATCCAAGTCATCCTCAAGGCCCTCCAAGTTTGATCTTTCTCATTTGGCATGCAGGCCCTCAACATCCAACTTGTGGGCTTGTATCCCCATGGAAGCCCAAGCTAGGATTTTTCTCCCAAAAATGTCCATCAACTAGGTCCCGCAAAGACAAATGAGCACTCCCTCCAAGGATTTAAAGTTATAACATCATGATAAGTGGATACAGTCAATAAATTATCCACCTAAGCATGTGAATCAAATATCACTATATCAAACAATTAAATGCACAAAGACACTATGGGACTTGTCAAGCTTGAATATGGGAGGGTTGATGAGGTGTCCTATTGGGTAGATCTTGCCCTAGGTCAAGGAGAGTTTCCAAGAGATCCCTCTCTAATCCATGTAAAGTGGATGAAGTCAATGGGAATAGGGCTCATGACATACAAGGGGTCGCAGTGTCTCATTCATGGGTGCCTTTGTAGAGGGTGCATGGTACCTTCGTCCACAATGCATTTTTTCCAAGCCTATTGGCCCTTGACCAAGTTTTGGGAGTTTCTTGGTCATGTTGACCTATTTTGGAACTTCGACAGCCTGTCGAAGGAGGAGCGCAGGATGAAGCGGAGATCACGGGATCTCGGCCCCCTTTTTGGGTTTTTGGGAATATGTAACGAGAATGGGATGTCGGCCCATGGGTTTACCCATGTGTAGGCCTATTTTGTATGTATAAATAGAAGGATAGGAAATGTAAGAAGGAGGAGAATAGTGCATCTATGTGATGTGAATGTATGCTAAGTGCGAGTAGAGTCTGTAAGTGCTTTGTGCATGAATGTAATAGACTTGCAGAGCTAAGTGCAGGTCCTTGTAGAAGATTGTGGAGGGCTTAGCTTAGTGTTGTAACGCAAGGAAGAAGGATCTAGCGAGCTGCACATATCTTCTGTCCTGTGTGGAGTAAGGGTTTTGAAGGCTTTGTGCTTGTAACTGATTGACTAAAGACAATAAAGAAGAAGAGTTGGTGGACATAGCCCTAGGAAGGGGGTGAACCACGTAAACACTATGTTATGTGCTTTGTGCTTTGTCTTGATGTATTCACATGTTATTTGCTAAGTGATTTGATATGTTTAGATAGATCTACTTCTGCTTTGTGCTTATGATATGTGAGAATATTAGATTTGATCAAGATAGTCATGCTTAGTTCTTGATATGCTCATTTTGATCCATTTATATGCTAAGTGCTTAAATACTGTAGATTAGTGTGAATGTTGCGAAGATCTGTTTTATCAGCGAAGTGAATAGTGATTGCATATTGATGGACTCACGGTGCTAAGAGATGTATTAAGTGTTATAATCACATATTTGTGTCCCAACTAAGGTTGCAGACACCTAAGTCTTGCAACCATCCCTGCCTCTACCTCGGGTGAGACTTCATCTGCTTCGCAGGTGTTGCCAAAAGGGACGATAGTTAGGGATTTGTTGGTGCGCTGTTGTAGTGTTGAACCTTGGGTCTGCCCCTATGAGAACAAATGGTTCCGTTGCTAGGACCTAAAACTATGATTGTTGGGAACTGAGGAAGAAGAAGATTTGTGCAAAGATTCATCCTGAAATTGTGGAAGCTCTGTGCGTAGATCTGTGCCCTAGAGAAGAGTATTCTACTTGACTTATAAAGCTCTGTGCTAAAAGAAAGAAGCCCGATCTGAAGAAAAGAGGTCGGATCTGAAGGAAAGAAGCAATATCTGAAAGCTTTGTGCTCTAAGAAAGGTAAAAGTGAGAATTTTTGATTAAAAGAGGTCAGATCTGCAAGCTCTGTGCTCTGATAAAGGTAAAGATAATAATTTTTTTTAGATCTGAATGCTTTGTTCTCTGTAGAAGTAAGATAAGTGGAAATTTTTGTTTCTAGAGTATGGATCTAGGTATGTTTAATAAAATTTGTCCTATTTTGAAAACTAGGGTATTGATAGACGAAAGAAGATTTGATATTAATAGATCCGACAAGAATAGTGAAAGATATGTTATACCTATGCATAGAAAGAATGTTTGGACTAACAAATGGATGCAGGATCCCAGAAAGAATTTATTGCAGGTTAGATCCTATGATCCTAGTGCACAGTTCAGAAGAGGCTGGGGATCATTTAAAAGAAAGAGAGGATTAACCGTCTGTTACAATTGCAGAAAACTGGGACCCCTTGCTAAAGAATGCCCTGGGAGAAGACCTAGTTGCCTTTGTTGTAAATATCTAGACCATGAAGTGTTGGATTGCCCCAGAATCATTGCTAAGATTGAAGGAATGAATCTGAATTAAGAAAACCCTAAGGCATCTCCAGAGGCTATAGCAGAACCCCAGGAAGAATCAGAGAAAATATTGCTACAAATGAGAGAAACCTTGAATGACCACCGACATGTCAGATTATCAGGGATCTTCAAAGGAAAATAATGCATCAAAGAAAGAATAAGAGACTTCGACATTGACTGTGTTCTAGATGAGGAAACACAGGTGAATATCATGACAGAGAGAACTTGGGAAGCTATATGAAGGCCTGCTATGATTCCTTCATTAGGAGGAATAGGGTTATTCAGAGGAAAACTGGTAAACCTGTGTGGAAGGCTTGCTCAGATACCTATGATCGTCAATGGAACTTCGAGAGAGGAAGATGTTGAGATTATTAAATTTGTTGAAGACCGCGCCCCGTTTACCATGTTAATAGGAAAACCTTGGATTGACATAGATCAAGTGAGACGAAAGAAAGAAGAAGAAGTCCTGGAGAAAAAGAAACATGAGTTAAAATATTTCATGACCAGAAGGATCAAACACTTGATCAAAAAACATGAGAACATGTCGAAGATATTTAACACTAGAAACCCAGATGTCGAAGCTGCAAGAACATTAGAAGACTCACAGGAGATTGAAGTACCTATCTCGGATAAAGAAGAGGTGTTACCCCTGAGTCCTAGGAGAGAATCTCAACAGCGCAAAGTAACTAAAACCACAGAAGATAAGAATCAAAATGGAAAATGAACTACCGAGACGAAGCTCACTATAAAGAAGGCTAGGAAGTAAAGTAAGAAGAGAGCTAAGTTGTAAAAGGTTCTAGAAGGAACTTCACAGACAAAAAATTTGCAGAATTGGAGATTCGTTGGGATATTAGAACAATGACACATGGCACTTCACCATGGCGAAGCAATATAGCTGTTGGGGCCAATATATCCATTCGACTCCCGCTCCGAACGGGTCAAAAATCATTTACAGCTCAACACTAGACCGTTGGACCGCACCATAATGGACATAACAAGAGTTAATGAGGCTTCATACCCGTTACAAGTGAACGGTTGCCGAGTTGCCTACTTATCCTATCGCAACATGCACAGAGAACACTTTTTCTAACTGATAATTTGAAGCCTGCAGACTAAGCGAATTGTATACAGTAATCATTGCGCTAGTGCTATTTTTTCTAGTGCTGTATCTAAGATCATCGTGATCCTAATAATTTTAATCCCGAGTGTGTATGTCCGATGAGCTCACCGGAGTTGAAGAATTAGTAACGGAATTTCTCCTCGACTTAATGACTGAAAGAGTCATGTCAGAGAGAGGAGTGTCTATAGGTGTACAAGCATCTTCGACGAGAGGACTGCCGACCTCTCTGTCCACTGCTCGAGCCTATCCATCTCGAACAGTAGATGAAAAGTGAACTAAGCATAGGGATGATCTCACGAATGCTAAGTTAATCCTGAGTATATTACCCACCTATCTACCCCCTCTGAGTGGCATGATAAATCGTGATAGTGTGCCCAAATAATTTGAGTACGCTTTGGTCACTGCGTACCTCCTGAAAGGGATACACACAGTGCATGGATACCAAGATAATATCACAACGTTGAAGTTTAGCGACTTCAACCTGAGTGACAGGAAGGTGTACAACATGCTCGCCCCACACAAGTATATGACCAGGACCAAGGGAAAGAACTCGAAGATCGTCCCCCAGTCATGGACCATGAACCTCGTGCAGTCCACACTGCTCAATGCCATGAAGATTCCTCACTTCGGAAGGCACCAAGAAGTGAATGCATGTGTCAAACTATTATTGTCCTGCTACCATGAAAGATATTTGTGGTTGAACCACCATATCACGGTATATCCGACTTTGATCAATCGGATCACAGGGCTAAGCATGCAAGGCCCTAACCCATATGATTTATATCTCGGGAAAACCATGGATCGCACTCTTGCACAGAATATTAAAGATTCCTACAGAGATGTCGAGAAAGGAACATGAGGCTACAAGGTAGCTTCTATCCAGAGTGGCACAGTGTGCCTAGCCTGTCAGTTGATCGCAAGAAAGTTAGTTCGAAAGAATCGACCCACCCAAGTGACTGGATTTGTAGTCGACCTTGGAGGAAAGTGTGCGGAGGGCCTACAAATGAATTGGGTGAAGTACCTCATAAACCAGCTGGAATTGGACTGCAGGGAAGTGCAGGACCAAGGATATGAGTTCCACTTCAGCTGGCTTCTCATATTTATCGCTTTTATCGCATGGGAGATGCCGAAAGGTGCGACCTTCCCAGACATCAAGCCCTTTGAACATTTGGCCGCGAAGTTCAATACACTATGGTACTCTAGCGACATGAACAAGTAATGACAATCAAATTCCGTCTTCCACACTTATTACAACTAGCTGAAGACAACCATCCAGTCTAAGCCTTGTATAACCCCAAACACTCTCGACAGGTTCAGGCCCTTGATGAAATTCAACGTAGACCGCCATTTCATCTATATCACAGTGACACTTATGAGAATAAAAAAAAACTACAGTCATACTACAAGTCAATGGAGGAAGACTTAGAAGAGATTACTAAGGAATGGTCGGAGGACCTCCTCATCCCAGCAGACCCCGCGGAGCTATCTGATATTGACAATCCAGAAGTAGTGCATGATACACCTGGACCGAGCAAGACCAAGAAAAATGAAGAGGCTCAAGATGTAAGTAGTACCTTGGCAAAGACTGCTTCTATCTCACCTGATCAAGGAGGTGATGACAGAGAGATAGATGGCGCAGAAGTTGAACCGAAGAAAGGTGAGGTTACACTACCTAGATATGAGGAGGACCCCTCGAAGAAAAGGAAGGTTTCCCCTCTGAAACCTTCTTCTATGAAGAAATCAAAAGCAACCAGGACCAAATTTGAGACCACCCTCACCTCAGATGACTTCGACTTCATCGTCGCAACACTGAACAATGCTTCGTTGGAGATAAAAGAGAAGCAAGAAGCTAAGTAGGAGGAGGTGTTCAATCGGATCAAGGTTGAACTTCAAGGAGTGCAGCAGGCACTACAGTCCAGCCGCGCAGTTTCCATTGCACCTCTTCCATTGGAAACACCATAACTAGGAGATGAGCCAGCTCAACTCACTGCATCGATGATACAGTTGAAGCTCTCCTTCGACGAGATCAAGAAGAGACAACAAGAGCCACCCAGTCTTTAGTGAAAGTACAGGAAGACCTTGAGGAGTAACGCAGTGCTGCAGAACAGGAAAATCTTTCTCTGCAAGCGAAGTGGGATGAAGAAAAATCACAGTTATAGCAAAGCAAGGAACAATTGCTCCCAGAACAACTCGAAGTTAAGGAAATGGTCAATAGAGCAATTTTCTCTGTGACAGTTGTCGAACTAAAGGCCTAAGAGAGAGTTCCACAACAGGTGGCGCAGCTCGAAGAAGTGATCCAACAACTCCAACAACGCATCGTAGATCTAGATTTACACATTGTACCTGAGACCCCGCAGGACGTAAGGGACCAATGAGAAACAACTTCCTACAACTCAGTTGACAGATTACAAGCTCTTGCTTTGGAATGCAAGTAGTTGAGTAACCGCAACACCCAAACATATGAAAACATCATTGAGAACTCGAAGTTATAGACACTGGAGTCGCAGCTCCAGGAAGTGAAGCAGCATGCAGATACACTACAGGTGAAACTGAAGGCCCTGTCGGCTGTAGAAAGAATGAATATGTCTCAAGAACAATGCACAACCCAACAAAAGATCCAAATGCCTCAAAGAAAAGTGATGGAAGTCACTCAATGACTTCAACCTATGCAAGATAAGGCATGCCAGTTGTTTAGAGAGGTAGAGAGCCGAGGAGAAGAGTTAGAACAGGTTGTCACCGCAATAGAACAATGCCTAGAAGGGCCAATGAATGACAAAGTAATCTAGGAGTTCATCGAACAAGAGGCCATAACAAAGCAGCGAGTCGAAGCAGCTTGAGCCAAGCTCGAGGCGTTCGAGGCATAATTTCTCAGACCAGAGTGACTTGGGACGAGTCACATGTGAGTGTTGGGGGCATGTTGGCCCTTGACCAAGTTTTGAGAGTTTCTTGGTCATGTTGACCTATTTTGGGACTTTGATAGCCCGTCGAAGGAGGAGTGCAGGACGAAGCGAAGATCACTGGATCTCGGCCCCCTTTTGGGCCCCTTTTTGGGTTTTTGGGAATATGTAATGGGAATGGGATGTCGGCCCATGGGTTTACCCATGTGTAGGCCTATTTTGTATGTATAAATAGAAGGATATGCAATGTAAGAAGGAGGAGAATAGTGAATCTATGTGATGTGAATGTATTCTAAGTGCAAGTAGAGTCTGTAAGTGCTTTGTGCATGATTGTAAGAGACTTGCAGAGCTAAGTGCAAGTCCTTGTAGCAGATTGTGGAGGGCTTAGTGCTGTAATGAAAGGAAGAAGGATCTAGCGAGTTGTGCATATCTTCTGTCCTGTGCGGAGTAAGGGTTTTGAAGGCTTTGTGCTTGTAACCGATTGACTGAAGACAATAAAGAATAAGAGTTGGTGGACGTAGCCCCAGGGTGGGGGTGAACCACGTAAACACTGTGTTATGTGCTTTGTGCTTTGTCTTGATGTATTCTCATGTTATTTGCTAAGTGCTTTGATATGTTTAGATAGATCTACTTATGCTTTGTGCTTATGATATGTGAGAATATTAGATCTGATCAAGATAGTCATGCTTAGTGCTTGATATGCTCATTTTGATCCATTTATATGCTAAGTGCCTAAATACTGTAGATTAGTGTGAATGCTGCGAAGCTCTGTTTTATCATCCAAGTGAATAGTGATTGCATATCAAGGGACTGACGGTGCTAAGAGTTGTATTAAGTGTTATAATCACAGATCTGTGTCCCAGCTAAGGTTGCAGACACCTGAGTCTTGCAACCACCCCTGCCTCTACCTTAGGGGAGACTTCATCTACTTCGCAAGTGTTGCCGAAAGGACTGGTAGTTAGGGATTTGTTGGTGCGCCGTTGTAGTGTTGAACCCTGGGTCTGCCCCTGTGCCAACAAATCCCATCAATTGCCTTTCATCCTTTTTTATTTGTATTTTATTTCAATATAGAATAAGGAGAGGTTGAAGGTCACTACCCTGGTGTGGTGACCAGATGATGGAAATGTCACCCAAAAACACCTAATGGAAATGAGAAGGATGGCTCGTGATGAGACCCCCTTTATCTCAGCCATGCAACTGAGAGCCATTACCTTGGTTTAATGACCAGATGATGACAATTCCATACCACTAGGTATTCATGGACGTGATAGGTCGCCTCGTGATGAGACATCCTATCCTTCAACTAACGTTTTAATAATTATTTATTATATTGTGGGTCCTCTTTACTCAAATATAATCATTTCACTGCTTTCTTGGGGGATCCTTGGGTGAAGCATCTGGAAGTTTTATACAATTATTTTATCTTTTACCCAACATCAATCTCTTTGGGCCTTCAACCCCTTCTTCCCATAGAATGGGGGACAACCCCTTCTCAGTTTCATACACCCTAAAATCCCAAGAGATAAAGAAATGGAGGGGAAAAATGATGGAAAGTGGTAAGTATGGCTTGGAATGATACAATGGCTTATTAAGGGAGTTCCTAGTAGCAAACCCATCCCCAAGGAAAACCACTTACGAGGGCACAATGTCAACCACTAAGGTGAAGCAGGGAAAAAGGCATAATGTCCAAGCATATATCATGAAATCTAGAGCAATATAAGATACAACATACTCAACTAGCTTAAAAATTGAAATGATTCTCACTATAATACTGACTTGTACCTCATGGAGCAAGGCCCACTTCCTTCCAAAAGCTAGCTAATGTGGTGGATGCCATATGGAATTCTATGACCATCTGTGGTGATGAGAGGGGTTTCCATTTGTGCAAAAGGGTACTGTTAGTCATGTAGTTTCTCACACTTCATATCTACAACCAGAGGGCCTCGATACATAATCTCCTTAGTTATCCACAAAATGGGGATAACACTGCTTATCCAAAAATCAAGGAATTTCTAAAATAATAAATGAAGGATGGTGGAAAATTAATACTTTGGGTTCCATGGTATCAAACTCCAACTAAAAGGCGACAAGTGTTCAGATGACATTCAGGATAATGAATGCGAAAAGTAAATGAATAAAAAGGTGGCCATATTACAAAGGTGGTTTTATTTGAGAGCTTGAATTGGACAAGAGCCACTTTTTCAAAATTCAACGTTGTTTCAAAGATATATCCGAGCACAAATCAATGAAAAATATGTGTCTAAGTATAAGACAATTGATCATATCAAATGATTTCACATGTATGATTGTTTTATTTCATTAATTAACTTTGAGTGTTATGAAATCCTCAATTGGTTATTTCATGGCCTCTTAAAAAGAAACCCATTACCTCTGCTAAGACCGCCAACCAAACCCACCATTGAGCTCGAGAGGTTAGTTGACCGAGACATGGATATTTTTGAACCATATATATTTGTACAAATTCATTATGAGCTTCATCAAATGTCCCTAAAAATATTTCAAGATGCCTGCAATTACATTCTTTCCTGATAGTGCGACCTCACTAAGGAAATCATTATGGCTACATAATATTTTCCCAAATTCATCTTCATGTGTGGCAAGATTTACAACTTCAATGAGCATGCCATAATGTCCTCAAACGCTAATAAAGTTCTTTTCCCATTACCATTTCCATGATTTAAATTTTTTTACTTCTTCTTGATAACACAACAGTTTTAGATAAATAAGCTTTGGTTGCAGGGTTTAATTCATCCTCCAAACGAGACCTACTAGTAAGAGACTAACCTTCTAGAAGTTACCCTGCCTTCTCAAGCTAGTATGTTTCTAGACTTGTCCAGAGAGATCATTTCTATGATTTTTTTAATTTTGGGGCATGAAGATGATGATACTTTTGATGATGTAGTCCTAAGGTTCATGACTATTTTTTTCCATCAATCAACACAACTTCAAAGAAATTTGATTATTCTAGATTTTTCTTTGATTCCATTCATAGTCAACTTATTCAATTCCCTTCTCTTAAATGCTTTAGGTATAAATCATATATAGTATATCTTATGATGTATTTTCAATCCTCTCACTTAGAGCATTTAGTGTTGAACATGTTTGACCAACAAGCCCATCCACTGTTTGCAATAAAATGGAAACTAATCCTTAAAAAATATGTACAAAGGGATGGTTTCAATATATTTGTTGACAAATTTATGTATACTACCTACATAGCGATCCATAATGGACGTCCACCTAGATTATTCCATGAATGTAAGTATTTACTCTAGATTAGTCCTAACTCTAGGGTAGGAGATTGATATCTCTTTGAAGAATACACTATTACTAGAATTTATGGGTCAAAGGTTAAACCATATTTTCTTTTAGTTTTATTAACCCTGAGAATTTTTTCCCTAGAATATATTATACAAAGTCTAAAATTAGACTCCATTCATTTTGTTTTAAGAAATCGGTAAACCACTTTTACCTTATTTCATTTGTAGTTGAGTGTAAATTTTCTCTGCCTATTGTAGAAAAAATGATGTAGACTCTAAATTTCATGGAAGGAAAATCTTGGCATTATGACCCATATCATGTTGTTTCTAACCTAAGGGTTGCAAACAATTTTTCCCCTTATTTTCATCATTTAAACCTAGAAATGGAAAGGTTAGCAAATAAAGAAAGTTGGGCAAAGATATAGGATATTTTACATGTGAAATTGAATGACAAGAAAAAGGTCAAGAAAGAGTAATCTAATCAGAAAAATAAAACCATTGAGGTTATAAATATTGACTCAGATCATCCTTCAAAAGAGGTATATGTAGTAGCAAATTCCATTACTACTATGGTAGTAAACCCAGATGAAGGTGCATCAATGCAGAGTATGGACTGTGCAATTGACACCTAGTAAGTAATAAATGTTAAGAAAGAGGAACAAAGGAATGAATTAGCCTAATGTAAGTAAATTAGGCAAGCTAGCTCAGAAGAAGGTATAATGAGACGAAGAATAAGAGGAATAAGTATTTGCAAGCTAGAAAACGCCTGATAAATATTTTGGAAAACAGATCCCTGTTGGCCCTTGGTTATGGATTTAGCGAAGAGAAAGGAAGAAAAGGCAAAATGCGAACTGCGCAGAAGACACAGTGACTGTTATTGGGTCGAAGTGAGAAAAAGAGCAGAAAATACGAAGCGAAGTAAAGGGAAGCAAGAGGATGGACAAGGAGATTGAGGATGACAGATCAACAAGAAAGAAGGATCATGGACAACTCAGTAAGCAGAAAAAGCCACCGTTGGATGCTTTGGAGCACTGCATGAGAAGGAAGGAAAGACAGGCTGGTGAAGCCCTAAAAACGCGGGTCAAGTTGACCTATGGTTTTAGACACCTAGGGTTTTGGTATCTAGGGTTTTTGACACCTAGGTTTTGGCCTAAGGATGTCAGTGAGTGATTGTAATGTATAAATGGAGGTCTAAAGGACTTGGGATGGGTTGTTGTTGTTGCTGTCATTGTTGTTACTATTGTTGGTGTTATGATTGTTGTTGTGTGATCGAGTGAGTAATTTTGAGAGAGATAGAAGTGCTGAGTACGAGAGCCTTCTGTATTGTAAGATCTTCATCTAGGTGCAAAGATCAACCCTACATCTAGGTGCGCAGGGAGGGGGGGAGATAGTGGGGAGAAGAAAGAAGGTTTGTTAGCTGAGAGTGCAGACAATAACTATATGCTTCATCTTAATATATTATAAGCACAGTTCTGTGGATGTATCCCTAGAGAGAGGGTGAACCATGTATATCTTGTGTCGTATGTGTGATTGATGCTATGTTCTTTTCCTTTTGATATACTGCTATTGCATTACTGTGTTAGATTTGATAGATAGTTGTGCGGAGTAGATCTAAGCTGATAAGTGATATATGAATGTTGTATTGTTCTGGTATTAGATCCACTTGATATTCCCCTTGGTTGTAGACATCTCTTTCTTGCAACCCCCCCATAGTTGCTTCGGGTGAGACTGCATTTGTTTCATAGGTGTTGCTGAAAGGGCCAGTAGTTAGGGCTTGTTGGTGCTCTCTTGGAGCTGAACCATGGGTCTGCTCCTATGCCAAAAAATGGTTCCGTTGCCGGGACCGAAATCTTATTGAGGGAATGTCAAGGTGGTTTCCATCAAAGACAAAAATTTAAAAGTGGATAGAGGATCAAGAAAAGGACTTCGCTGAAGCCCATAACAAGAACCCTAATCTTAGTACAGAGGATTGGTTGGAGAGATATATATTTACTAATATACACAAAATTTTATTTGGAGGAATCCATCAGGAGCTATATGAGTGGTTAGCTAGGTTAGCAGATACCCAGTTTGAGATCATATCTAGACCTCCTGTGGTTTGGACATCGACACTGATCAAGAAGGTCAAGAGAGTTGATAACATCGTGTCAAGAGAAATAGATCACTGTTTTGATAACACCATTGGAGGGTACATCACCGAGTTTGCTGTTGACATAGTAGAGTCATATAGCCAAGCCGAGAGATATTTCTTCAAGGAACCCAGAGGAAAAATTTTACATTTTTTGAAGTTGAGGATCAGGATGCTATTGCTTGAGAAGAACATATTGAAGATACAACAAATTGGTCGTATTTGAAAAGGCTAATGTTCAAAAATTTAGACAACGACAGTGACACAAAGGCTGGACATATGCGCAGTGGGAGAGCGTTCAGAGAAGTTCGTCTTGAGAACCTATTTAAGAAGAATTACAGAGACGAGGGTTTCTACAGTGGAGCATTCAAAACCCGATAGCATTTAGAACCATCTTGCGAACCATCTACAGTGGAGCATTCAGAACCATCTTGCGAACCATCTACAATGGAGCATTCAGAACCCGCTAGAATTTTGTGAACCATCTGACAGACGAAGAGCATTTAGAACCTGCTAGGGCAGAGGAAGGGAAAGCTAAAGAGCCTCGCTGGGAAGAGCCAGATAGTTCAAGAACTACACAGACTGCTGAAGTAAGTATTATTATCCCTCCTATTGATTCAGTAGCATTAAGCAATCAGAGTAATCCAATTAACCAGAGTGTTCAGAGCACTGTCACTAGTAGTCCACCTCATACTCAGTCAGGACCCCTAGGAAGATCTATGGCAGATGAGATGAGGCTCCCTATTTTTAGGGGAGATGGATCTGAAAATCCTAATTAGCACTGGTTCCTATGTGAAGTTGTATGGAATATTAAGAATGTCATCGGTGAAGCTGTTAAAAGAACTCAGTTTAGTACTACCCTAAGGGATCACGCACTGAGATGATACATGAAGCTTGTCCAAGGACTTGCACATCCTAAGTCACTGAATGAGATCAAGAATGCATTGATTGCAGCGTTCAAGAAACCCAAGTCAGAGTCATAATGTATTATAGAGCTGAAAGAGATCAAGCAGAAGGTAGCCGAACCTGTTTGGGATTTTGATCAGAGATTCAAGACCTTAACAGGGCGATTGACTTTTTAGATCCACGATGAGCAGAACAAAGAATGGTTTATTGCTACCCTCTTACCACACATCAGAGTTCCTCTAATGCAATAGAAGATTGCTTTGCAGGTTGAGGCGCTGAAGATCACCATGAATTTAGAGTCAGCCCCTATGGGAGAATCCATCTCAGGTATGAGTCAAATCTTGAGTCAACTGACTAGTTTGTCTCTGCAGGTCAAAGATATGAAGAAAGACAAGGTAAAAGATAAAAGAGAAGACATATGGTGTGTCATATGCAAATCATAAGGCCATGACAAGGAACACAGTCCCCTATTTCATGAATACTTAGCCTCTGGAGCTCCGAGCCCTTTGAAACAAGTCACCCTACCCTGGTGCGAGGTATGCAGAAATAGACATTGCCCTGGTGAGTGCTATTACATGAAAAAATATGTTCAGAAACCTACAAATTTGTATTGCATGTTCTATAAGTCCATGGTGCATGATGATAGGGATTGTAGGGCTTATGAACTCATGCACGAAAGGTCAAGAGACATATACAAAATTAAAGGTGAAGTACAACAGGAAGGAGACACTACACAGTATAACTCCCATGGGAGAGGAAACTTCAATCCTCGCCGTGGATTCAGAGGAGGAGGAGGAGGAGGAGGTATGGGTCGAGGATGAGGATAGATCATCTGTTACAACTACACACAACCAAGACACTTAGCAAGGGATTGTCAGAACCCTTGCACTACTTGCAACTACTGCAGTTCCTTCGAACATGTTATAAAGGATTGTCCTATGCTACTAGATTAGCTCCAAGAAAGACAGGGACCTCAACAGAACCCGCAAGTGAAACTGATATATGCTGAACCTTGTGGAGAATACCCTAGAGTTTCTGTTATTACTAGAGGAGGCGCTGTTATAAGAGAAGACAAACTAACCCAAGGAAGGACTACAAAATTCTCAGGAGTCAGGAAAGCTATAGAGAAGACCCAAACCTTTGATGTAAAGAAAGAAAGAAAAACATTTGAGGAGGAAAGAAAAGAGTTCAAAGGATACCAAGGTTCTTCATCAAAGACATAGCTAGAAGTAAGAGAATATGGAATTCATCTGGCATTCGATCAGTCTGCTTCACCAAAATAAGGACAAGAGGTAAGGAAGCTCATGGAATTTTTATATACTTGTATTAAGTTGATTCAGGATGAGAGCATTGTACAAGATCTACAAAATTTAATCAAACAGTATGAGATAGGAAGGATAGATCCTTTACTAAATAAAGCAGTACATCAATTATCCAAGAAGAGAAGGACAAATAAGGAACTACACTTGAATTCTCAGATAGGAGAATATGATATAGACTATGTGGTCCTCGACTTAGAGTTGGAGGTCAATGTCATGACGAAGCAAACTTGGGCACTGATGGGAAAACCAAATTTGATCTATTTCCCTATCAGGCTTAGGATGGCTAATCAACAGGCAGTAAGCCCCTTTGGTAGATTGGAGCATGTCCCTGTGGACATCGATGAAGTAAGAACGCTTACATATTTTGAGGTAATTGAGATAGTTGATGATAGCTGCCCTTACCCTGCGCTGTTAGGAATTGAATGGGATTTCAATAATTCCACTGTGGTTGATTTAAAGAAAAGACGTATGAAGTTTGAAGGAGATGGGCTTAGGGTCATTTCACCTTTAGATCCATATGAAGGTCAGATATACACAGAACCCATCAGAGAAGAAGACCGCGCCTATGAACTGGAAAACATATACAAACTAACAACCAAACAACATGATTACATTAATCCTACAACTGATGGAAAACTAAGTTGGCAAAGTGACAACGCATGTTCATCAGATTCAAAAGAAGCACTAGAGAACTGGAAAAACAAGATGTATGAAGTATCTACAAGGAGACGTGATAGATTAACTAGAGAAGTTCGCTGGATCGACACAACAGTAAGTAAATTGCCCACTTTTAATGGTCTGAATCCTTTAGAATCCTTCTTTTCAGAATTTGAAGCAAGTGTACCAACACAACATAGATTGTTGGTAATGGATGAGGCCTTGAAAGCAACACCAACAAGATGGTGGGGGACACACAAAATCAACATTATGGAATGGGTACAATGTCGTACCCTGATGACCGCGCGGTTCTCAACACAAGTAGAAGGTTGTGAAGTTTGGTACAAAGGTCAAAGCTACCCAAAGGACCATGTGCAAAGTTGTGAGGAAGCCTGGAGAACCATTACTCAAGAGAAGTGGGTGAAAAAGTTCATTAACAGACTAGAAATGACCCCTATCAACTAGTACCTTCATGCGGAGCTGCACCTCATCACTGCATATTGGGAAGGTATGACTTAGAACTTTGTAACCACCTTCTTATTTGACAGTCAATATCCCTCAGTACATCAAGCATTACATATTGTAAGACATAAAGTATTTGAGGAGGCCTCTAGCCCCCCTTTAGAAAAAGAAGAGGACGAATGGACTGCACCTCTCTAGAAACTGCAAGGCTGTTACAACATCAATGCTGATAAAGACGATGATCCGAGGAAGGTGAACATCGCAGAAACAGAAGGCCAGAGAGATGTGGAAGAACCAAGATTTGAGCTACCATTCATTGGAAGGACCATCAAGATTAAGAAGGTCAACATTGGAACAAAGCAAACACTGAAGCTTGCAAATGTTGGAGATTACTGGGAAGCTGCTACTATTGACAAAATCACAGAGCTACTGCATGAATATTAGGACTTGTTTCTGACCAAGTTTACTGATATGAAGGGAATTAAAGGGCCTATGGGAGAGATGAGGATCCCTTTGAAACTAGATGCAAGACCAATCAAACAAAGACCCTACAGATCGAACCCTAAATATAAGGAGAAAGTGAATATTGAGCTCGACAGAATGCTGGAAGCAATAATTATAGAACCTGTTGAAGAGTTAGAATGGATTAGCTCTATGGTGCTACAAGAGAAAAATACATGAGAGATCAGGATCTATGTAGATCCCAGGAAGCTGAACGATGCCTATTTGAATGACCCCTTCCCTACGCCATTCACTGACGAAGTATTAGATAATGTGGGAGGCCAAGAGGTATATTATTTTACAGATGGATTTTCAGGATACCATCAGATTCGGATTGCCAAGGAAATTTTCCATAAGGCCACATTTTCAACAGAATAGGGATCCTACCGGTATAAAGTGGTGCCATTTGGATTGAAGAATGCCCCAACCATCTTTTTCGGGCTGGTGGTCGAAGCATTCGAAGATTTTCTGCATAAATTTCTAGAAGCATATTTTGATGATTGAACTGTTTTTCGTTTATTGAAAAATCATATCGAATGTCTAAGGCTAATGTTGGACAAATGCAGGCAGTGTCAAATTGCCTTGAATCTGAAGAAGTGCATCTTCTTCTCACCATTTGGAGTGCTATTAGTTCATATTGTATGCAAGCAGGGATTGATGGTATACCCATCTAAAATTTCCAGTATAGTTGATCTGCCACCCCCTACTTCAGTCAAACAACTACACATTGCACTGGGACATACTGGATATTAAAAGAAGTTCATTAAAGGAGACACCCAGATTACAATACCCATGGATAAGCTTTAGAAGAAAGAATGTCAGTTCAGTTGGACAAAAGAATGCCAACAGAGCTTCGACACACTGAAACAGAAAATGGTTACTGCGCCTATTCTGGTTTTCTCAGATTGGAGCAAGGAGTTTCATGTGCATGTCGATGCGTCTTCTATTTCCTTAGGAGAAATGTTAGCAAAACCCAGGGAAGGAGATATTTACCATCCGTTATATTTTCCTAGCAGGAAACTATCTACAACTGAGATTAATTACACCACCACTGAGACAGAGGGATTAGCTATGGTGTATGCACTGCAGAAATTTTGCCACTACTTGTTGGGAGGAAACTTTAAAATGTTTACTGATCACTCCGCGCTGAAATACCTAGTCAACAAGCCAGTGTTGGGGGATAGAATATGCATATGGAATTTTCTATTTTAGGAATATGACTTTGAGATCGTAGTTAAACTAGGAAGAATGAACAAAGGTCCTGACCACTTGTCAAGGTTGGAACATGGCGAAGAGCCGACCAGTTTGGAGGATGCACTACCGGATGCACAGTTATTGGCCATTAGAAATATTGATGACCACTTCGAAGAGATAGTCTAGTTCCTATCAACATGAATGGCACCGAGTGAATATACAATTCCTCAGAATAAACAACTAGTAGTACACGCTGCAAATTTCTCACTTATAACTGGACAACTATACAAAATGGGACCTGATGAGATATTGAGAAGGTGTGTTATGGAGGCAGAGCGACCATTGATCCTCACAAAATCTCATGAAGGCATTGCAGGAGGAAACTACGTAGGGAAAGTAACTGCATAGAAGGTTCTTAGAGCTGGCCTTTGGTGGCCTACCTTACATAGAGATGCTAAAGACTATTACATAGCCTGAGATGTATGCCAAAGAGTTGGGAAACCATACATAAGAGATGAAATGCCATTAGAACCACAATTGACCCTACAAGCATTTGAGAAATGGGCCATTGACTTCGTGGGACCTATAAACCCACCAGGAAAGCGCACAAGAGCAAGGTACATCATTACTGTGACAAAATATTTGACCAGATGGGCCGAAGCAAGATCAATTAAGGACTGTAGTTCAACTACAGCTACACAATTCATATTTGATGACATCATAACCAAGTTTGGATGCCCAAAGATCCTTATGAGTGATCAAGGCACACATTTCATGGATTACCTAAATCAACAAGTGAAGAGGATGTAAATATTTTCTTTGAAATGGTCTCAATTTGAAAGCAATCCAACCAATTGAAGGAAAAAATATATTCTCAAATATGCAATGAAGGGATAACAACTCCCATATTATTATCTTCAGCCAAAAATTATGACAAAGGTATATTTGACATGACTATTTTGCATCCAAAGATGAGTAAAACTAAAGCTAACATTAAATTCCTTAATATGAAACCACTAATATCAAATTTGATTTGAATGAAATGCCAATGATCGATCGGATAAATTGGCTTGGAAAAATCGGTGAATTGGAGTTAAGAGATCTCATACAAGTCACAGGTAACGTAAGAAAGTTAAGAGGAGTGGCCACCAAATTGGGAAATTAGTTGAAACAAGAGAATACGGTTAACAAGGGAAAACTGATGAGCATTCATGATCTTGTGCAAAAGGTGATTGCTCTTCGGATAGATTCGAATGATAAATATGCTATCAAATTCTTAGTCAAGGAAAAATGCCTAAAAAATTATCTTCTTAAATAAAAATTGAAGCTAATAAGTTAAGAGAATATTAAAGCCAATGAATTAGTGGAAGATCCAAAGGAAAAATAACAACTAATGGGTTCAATTTCTAATTTGCGGGAGAAAAAATGGTCAGGTTGGGCCATATAATTCATAAGATAAAAGAAGAAAAGGAAACAAAAAATTCATGCATCCTAGATCAACAATTTTATACCCTAGAGGTAGATATTATAAAATTAAATGTGTTGTTAGAATTAGGGGTAGAGTAGAGAGCAAGTTTGAAGAACAAAATATATGAGATTTCACAAGAGTTGGTGAAAGTTGAAGCAAATATAAAATTGAAGGATGTAGAGGTAATGGAATTAAGATCAACAATAGGAGAAAGAGAGACCATGATAGATAATAACAAGACACAGATTGTTGAAAAAGATAATGTTATAGTAGAAGGAATAAATACAATTGGTGATCTAAAGAAGTCCTTGGAGGATGCTATAAAGAAAGTGGCAAGAAAGTTTTTTTTTTCCTTCCAGAGCTAAACACATAGTTTGGGATCAAATCACAATGGTATTGAATAATATTAGATTTCACTTTCATTTGATGTAACATAATGAAGCTTCGTCACAAAGAGTACATATTGAAATTGATAAATCATGGGTACAGATTTAAGACAAGATTCAAGTGGAAAATGATGTTATTAAGTTTTTAAATTGTAGATCTTAGTTTGAACTAGTTTCTCTAGGTATCAATGGTTGGACCATTGAGATAATTGAATCTTGGAAGGTTCATACAAAAAGGAACCTAATATTAACAACTCAAAATGAATGTAATGTAGTTGGTTAGAATGACAATCTATTCAGAGAGAAATTCATTTCTCTATATAAAACAACTTTTCCCCCTCCATGGACTATTGACAATTTGTTATATAGTTAAGAAATATACAATGAAGTATTGGTAAAACATAGAAATAACTATTGATGTCTAAATATGTCCTAAAAACAACCTTAGTTTAACATTAATTTATCAACCCCGAGATTCATCTTTTAT
This sequence comes from Picea engelmannii, assembly GCA_009831015.1. Classification (NCBI taxonomy): domain Eukaryota; kingdom Viridiplantae; phylum Streptophyta; class Pinopsida; order Pinales; family Pinaceae; genus Picea; species Picea engelmannii. The sequence continues at coordinate 53,639 of WSFP011159872.1, forward strand.
CTCAAGAATATCGACAAAGTTTATGCAGGTAGCCTAAAATCGTGTAGCTAAACCAAATCTGAGTTTATCAACAATCGAGTTCCTCAAACATTCACCAAAGATTCTAAGAACTATCTGGAATTGAAATCTGATTACTAAGATGCTGTGAAATGGAAATGAACTAATTAATCTATTGAATTCATTTAACTAGAAAGCAGTAATTGAACCTAACTAAGGACTTGCAAAATTAACTATCAATTATGAATTATGATTACTAGAAAGGAAATGACAAATTACTCTATCTGCGGAAATAAACAACAATTATAATCTAATCGGAAGGGACAACTAATGTAACTTTTCTGAAAGGAACAACTATTGTAACTTTAACTGAAAGGAACAACTATTGTAACTTTAACCGAAAGGAACAACAATCGTAAATCTAAGGAAAAGGAACAACGCGGATGAAAATGTGAGGAACTGTCAAGCAATAACTTCAGAAATGGAAATCATAACATCAATCATTGATAACTAATTGAAATGTCTGTCTCCTATACACAATCAATCATAAAATCATTAACATATTTGTGCATTTATCCTTGGCTATTGTAAAAGAGATCTGAATCATAAAATAGAAATCAAACTTCGAACTGATACAATTACAGAACGAGACAGTAACTCCTTTGGACTGGGCCCTCGGTCTTCAGAAGTACTGCTATGAGAAACTCAGAGCATGAAAATGATAAAAACACTCAAAACTTTCATTGATTCCATGGCTGGTAAAACATTTACAAAAACTGCTTGCACAAAACAATTCTGAATCTAATTACTTGAATGCGTTTTTTTTTTTTTTCTATTTTTCTAGATCTATTATCTTCTTATATATTACAATGGTTTGGATAAATCAAGCTATCCTGAGGATCGAAAGATCCTCAGGATTGATTTACTATTATAAAATCACAATATAGAAAATGTATATTCTTCAAACTGCTTTGTGCCTAAAAAGTCTTCAACCTTCAATAGCTTGCGCATAGCCAAAATCTCTTTGGTTATCTTAGGCAGTTATTTATCCAATTCTGTAACAAAATCACACCATTCCAATTATAAATTAGAATCTATTTAGTAAAACTTTAATAACAACCCTAAGAGACATATTAATCATATTCTTTCCTATCTATCCCTAACTATCTAAAGAATCAATCAAAATCATATCATGAACTGTGGGAAAAAGGAAGATATTTGTACCTTTTTCGTAACCCAACATACCCCCCAACTTACCTTCTTGCATGTCCTCATTCAAGCTAGAGTCTTTCATGTAAACTAGTTATACTGTAGGGAGGAAAAGTGGGTTCACCAGGTTTCCTGAAACCATGGCTTCTTTTGATTTCGTCAAAAGCAACTTCCTGTCTCTTTTTATTAATTTGAAAGTCCTTAACTTCTGGAGGAAACCAGAGGAGAGGGGGGTTATACCTGCATCCCATCCAAGCAGGTCCTTCCTCATAGAGTAGTCTAGCATATCTTTCTACTATGAAGGTTGCTGCAAAGAAATTTCTATATCCAAAGGGCTCTATACTTTTAACCTCATCAGAGGATATATCCCATCTTACCTTGGAAGCAGCAATAGCTTCTTCCTTGAATTCTTCAAAATATGTGAGACTTGAGCGGATGACATGTAAATGGATAGGAGCCAATGAGTCCACAACCCCTTCCCTTTTCATGAAGGTCTTGTGTCGCATGTTGGCTGGGAAGGATTTTGGGGGCTCTCCTCTAATCCAAAGATCTAAACCAGTTTCTCTGTTCACGAACATTTTGTGAGCGTTACCCCATTTGAACTGGTTCCTAGTGAAGGACAGGAATGCCTGAAATTGAATGTCCCCTATGAAGAGGCCAGGGTTGTCTCTCTAACTTCATCCAAAATGATATTATGGAAATATAATTCACACAAAAGGTATTGTACCTTCTCTTCCTGATCTTTGAAACATGAAATAAATTCTAGAACAGTGGTAAATGAAATGGGTTTACCTTCTCTGATGGCCTTTACACTCAACAATAGATACCGTTCCAACAAGAATAAAACATAATTAGTGGCAGGGGCTCTGCAATTGATGGCATCAGAATAGACATCACAGATGTGTTTGATTTGCTCCAAAGATTCTTCCAATTGGGTTTGTACCTTTTTGGTCTTCTCTTGGGCTCTGGTAAGTGAAACATAAGTCTCACCCTCTGTTGCTATCATATCCTTCAATTCTTTGACAACCCTTTCGTATTCAGTTCTAGTTACCATTTCATGTTGGTGTTGGAACAATGCTTGCTGTGCTTGTGTAAGTTCTGCTTTTAGTCTATCGATGATGGCACTCTCTGCCTGAGATTGAGATGTTTGGTGTTCTTCCATAACACTCATCTCCACCCTGGATTGAATCAGTGCTTGCTGGGCTTGTCCCAATTCTTCTTTCAGCCCATGAATGATGGCACCCTATGCCCAAGACTGGGATGTTTGATACTCATTCATTTCTTCTCTGGAGAAAATTAATGCTTTCTGGGTCTGTGCAAGGTCTGACTCCAGTATATTCATGATAATAATTTGTTCCTGAAATTTCCCTGTTATCATCAGTAATTCGCCTCTGTTTTGAGTCAGGGTTTGCTGAGACTGTAGCAGTTCTTCCTCCAGTCTCCTAATAGTAGCATTTTGCTAAAAAAGTTGAGTTGTTTCCTCTAAAATCAGAGTATCTGTCTGTATCTCAGTATCAACCATCTCTTGTGTTTCTACAGGAATTACATCTTCATCCTGAACTATTGCTTCTTCTACCATTAATTCATCAAGATCTGTCTGTATTCCTACAGAAGTTGTACTAGCTACTTTCTTAGGAAGATGGTTTCTTCCTTGCATTTTTCCCTTTTTGTTTTTCTTTCTCCCGTGGATCTTGTCTGCTAGTTCCAACTGTTTCCTCAATTCCTTGATAATATCCTTGAGCTTTCCCACCTTTTTCTTTAATATCACAACCCTCTTAGCCTTCTTCTTCAACAATCTGTTTTCTTTCTTTAATTTCCTAATTTGTTTCTAGATTTTGGCTGATTTCTGTCTATGGGGGATCTCGAAGTCTTCTTCATTTCATTCAGCAGATATTTGTCCCTCTGTTTCTTCCAAGTGCTCTGGTTGTCTAAGAGGGTCTCCTGTTTCAAAAATAAATTCCTCCTGTGCTGTATCACCTGGAAAGGACATTTCAATGTCAGGAAAGTCTTCAGCAAGTTTTGAAGAGGAGCCTAGTTCTAGGTCTTTTTCCAGGTTATTTTTACCTTTGTCAGTTGAGGTTCCTAAGTTCCCCAAAACCTAAGCCATTTCTATCTCATAACTCTTAAAAAAGTGTTTTGTTAGGTGCTTTGCTACAGGTTGGGTATCTCCCTGATTATCCTTTTGTGCTGTCTGCTCCGCTTGCTCAATTGCTTGAACATTTTCCTGTAAAGGTTGTTCCATGACATTCTGAAGTTCTTCAGGGTGCTCTGTTGCATCTTGAACTACTTCTGTTGTTTCCTAAATTTGTTTGCTTCTTTTCCTTGTCCTATGGGGGGATATAAGAGCAACCATAGTTCTCTTCTTTCTTTTTGTTACTGGCTATGTCTGTGAGGTTTGGGCCTCAGTAATTTGAGCAGGGTCTGCTTCAACTTCAATTTGGGGCAATGGAGTTTCTCTTTGGGTGGTATTTGCCTGCTCCAGTTGTGGGAGTCTACTGACCTCAACTATTTGAGAAGGTTCTGTTTCAACTTCAATTTGAGGTGGTGGAATTTCTGTTTGGATGGTGGTTGCCTGCTCCAGTTGTGGAGGTCTATTGGCCTCAATGATTTGAGTAGGTTCTACTTCAACTTCAATTTGAGGTGGTGGAATTTCTGTTTGGGTGGTGGTCGCCTGCTCTAGTTGTGGAGGTCTATTGACCTCAATCAAATTCTCCCAAGTCAACTGAGTTTGACTCAATGCTTTATCCACTATCAATTTAACTAGTTTGTGGTGGCTAATAACAATAACAGGGTCTTTGGACTTTTGTGTCCTTAAAGTGACTTCATGTAATATAGTATCTAGGAAGAAAGGAAGGTTAAGTACTAACTGTTTCTTCAGAGTTGCCAGCAATTTAAGATGGCGTGGCCGAATTACATCGTACCGTCCATCACAGGTGATGTAGCGCTGGACTATCCCCGCCAATTCCTTCCACGGTTCACTGAGGGTACTGGGATTAAGTCCCTTGCCTTTTTTGTCCAATTCTTCCCCTAGTTCTGTAAAAGATTCCATGGCTTCAATCAACTTTGTGTATTTCCCTATCCATTGAATGCCTGTTTTAGAGAGGCCTGTGACCTTTGCTATGACTTCCGAGGTAACTGGTATTCGTATACTCTGCACTGTAGAGATTTCTCCTTGCAGGTTTTGAAAGAATTATAGTGTGACATTTGTGTCATCTCTTTGAAAGCAGTTGAAATATTCGATCCACCCTAGGCGATGTAGGATTTCTCTTGCATGTTTTGTAACCCAGAGTAATGCCGACTCTCTGCGCACACTTCTGCCACCCATATTTCTGTGAGAAAGAAAGAACGACTATCGTTCCTGTTTACAAATTTGGTTAGACCAGCTGTGGAGAAACAGATGCCAGAAATGGAAAATATCAGTAACATCAAATGTATAAAGACGTGGGTTTTGTATTTATTGAAATCATTACAGCTAGTCAGGAAGTGTGCTGAGCATCCCCCTCATTAATGTAGAGGTCGTCCTCGACCGTCAGTGTAGGCGGAAGCAATGAGTGCGGTTATTTCGGGTGATAGGTAATGATTGCATTGCCGCCATCAATAGGGCTAATTGTCTATAATTTTCAAAAAGACACATGCCACCAAAAATCATTTAAACGATAGTTGTTTGATGTGTGGAATTTGTAAATTTATTACACCTATGTGCAAAAAAATGATTTATGGAGAAATCAATAAAAAATAAGTTAAATCTGTTCATTTTTTTTTTTTTTAATAATCCACATAACATAATATTATTACTTTCCCGGTGATTGAGTATAACTGATATGATAGCCTCATTTTTTTTTGAGTAAAGGAGATCTAGAGACACACAGAAAATTGGTAATTTGAGATAATCTTCCATACCATAGGCAGAGCCACTGCTGCCAGCAACTGCCTCCTAGGCAGTATACATAGTGATGAGTTCACTTTGACTACTCTATTAATTTGGATTGACTTTAAAAATTTTGTAAAAAACTTAATGTGTAACATAACAAACTCAAAATTTTATTTTTTAATATGTAAAAAAAAACTGATTTTTCTTACATTTCATTGGCTGATAACTTTATAGTGTTATTGCAGCCTTCATGTATTTCGAGATCAGAATTAACTCAATGACATGACAGACTGGGTAAGGGTAAGTTGAATTTATATTTTATATTTATATTTATATTTAATAATTTATGGTCAAGTTTTCATGACAGACTGAGGAGGCAGTACGCCTTTTAACCCTTAGATGAGCCTGTATCCTTAATACACATGCAAATCATCTTTTTCAAAAATACCATTATCCTGGTTTGGTAGCCAGATGATGATAATGCCACTCACTAGATTATAACTTAAGTGAACAAGCCAGCTCGTGATGAGACCTCTTGTCCTTTGACAAAAGAATATGTCAAAGGCCATTGCCCTGGTGTGGTAGCCATAGTGGAAATGTCACTTAGGTTAGTATCCTATGATCGTGGTAGGTTGGCTCGTGATGAGACCCCCCGTTCTTTATGAAAAAGGTTTTTATTGTGTATCTTTATTTATTTGTATCTTTTCTTAATATTTGAATTGTCTTTTCCCAAGAAGACCATTATCCTGGTTTGGTAGCCAGATGATGATAATGCCACTCACTAGTTTATAACTTAAGTGAACAAGCCAGCTTGTGATGAGACCTCTTGTCCTTTGATAAAAGAAAATGTATGGTATAAGGAAGTGTAAAGATGCCAAGTAAAAGTGTGCTGAAGACCCCATATAATATAGAGGCAGAATATCATTCAAGTATATTTGTATATATAAGGGAAAGAAACAACTTATGGTGGTGATTGATTATGAACAAGGTTTAAGATATTTCAGAGAGATTATACCATGATTTTTTTTTTTTTAAGGTGTGAGGGACCATCCACAAAATGATGACAGATCGTTATAATGACGATTAGAAATAGTGCTAGTGAAAATTAATTGATGAAAGCCGCACTTTCGAAGGAATGGCTAGCGTTTGCATGGTAAAGAAGGGAACTGTAATCGCACAAAAAGGAACAGTAGTTGTTCTGCTCAGAAAAGGAACAACAGGTGCGCAAAAAAGGAACAACAGTTGTTCCGTTCAAAAAGAAAGGAACAACAGTTGTGCGAGAAGGAACAACAGTTGCGCGAAAAGGAATGGCAACTGTTCCGTTCAAAAAAAAAAAGAACAGCAGGCGCGTGAGAAGGACCAATAGTTGCACGAAAAGGAAACAATAGCTGTTCCGTTTAGAAAAAAGGAACAACAGGTGCATGAGAAGGAACAACAGTTGTGTGAAAAAGGAACAGTAGCTGTTTCGTTCAGAAAAAGGAACAACAGGCGCGCGAGAAGGAACAACAGTTGCGCGAAAAAGGAACAACAACTGTTCCATTTAGAAAAAGGAACAACATGCGCGCGAGAAGGAACAACATCGTCATGAACATGTAAACGACATAGTCCATATAATAAAACAAAACGGGAGTATGGAACAGAAGATGGTGCTAATTGTAGTTATTTGTCCTTACTCTTGTTTTCTAGATGACTTTTTATAAACCAAAAAAAAAAACTAACCACTCAGTTGGAAAACTATGTACAGTATGTACAATATAAACAAAATGCATCATTTATGGAGTTGGGGTGGCTGGGTTACCTTCCCATCCAACCAAAATCTGCACCGTAGGGTCTTTACTTACTTCTTGATAGAAAGAATCTTTTGAAGGTGGCTGGTGGTAAATTCGCAGCCGATGTCCATTGACCAGAAAGGGTGATCCAGACCCATCGATGGTGCTCAAAGTAACCGTGCCATTATCATGGACTTCATTAATTTCATACAACCCTAGCCATTGTGTTTGTAATTTCTCAGGAAAGTCCTGAAATCTGGAATCATAGAGGAGCACCCAATCACCTTTGTTGAATGATTTCTTCTTGATATGCTTGTCGTGCCAGATTGCTCTCTGTCGCTGGATAATAGTTGTGCGCTCCACAATAGACAAGCATGCTTCATTCAATTCATTGAGTTGCTGAAGGCGTCGTTTATGTGCTTCTGTAAGATTTAGTCCAATTTCCTGAGCCATTCTTAGGGTCTTGATCTCGAATTCTATTGGGAATATGGGTTCCTTACCATAGACTAGATGGTAAGGAGAGTAGCCAGTGGTGTTACACCGGGTTGTACGATAAGCCCATAAGGCATTTGGGAGCTCAGTAGCCCAATTCTGTCGGTTTGTTGAAATAGTCTTTGTCAGAATTGCCTCTAGGACCTTATTGGTGCTTTCTACCTACTCGTTTACTTGTGGGTGGTATGGAGAAGTAACTCTGTGCTTGATGTGGTAGCTTTCTAGGGTGGCTGTGATTCTATGGCCTGTAAATTGTGACCCTCCATCAATAATTATTTCTTTGGGTAGTCCATACCGTACAAACAATTTGAAAATGAATTTGATGACTACTTCTTCTGTTGCATTTGGTAAAGCTTCCGCCTCTACCCATTTGGTCATGTAGTCCGTTGCAACGAGAATATAGGCCTTTTGATTTGAATTTGGATTAAAGGGGCCGACGAAGTCCAACTCCCATGTTTCAAATGGTTCTACAACTAGTTGTGTTTTCAAGGGCATTTCATCAGCTTGACCTGGTTTCCCCATCCGCTGGCAGCTGTCGCATGTCTGGACATATTTCTTGGCATCTATAAATATTAAGGGCCAGTAATAGCCCATCTGTAAGATTTTGTGTCCATTCCCGCGGTCTGCAAAATGCCCCCCACAGGGCTCATCATGTCCTACTTTTAGTATGTCATAGATTTTGTGCTCTCGTACACATCGCCGGATCTGGAGATCAACTCCTGTGTGGAAAAGATATCCACTGATCCAAGTGAATCGTGTGCTGCGCTGGACGATCAATCGTCTTTCCTTTGATGATAAATGCGTCGGTAATCTCCCTGTTGCTAAATAGTTTGCTACATCAGCGTACCAAGGTGGTTTTGTGTCGATAGCAAACAGATGCTCATCTGGGAATTGATCCTCAATTGTTAATGAGTCGTCTATTTTTGGGAATCGGGACAGGAAGTCTGCGACAAGATTTTCTTTCCTAGGTCGATCTTTGATGGTGATATCAAATTCCTACAATAATAACAACCATCGAGTGACTCATCCATTAGTAATTGGTTTATTAGCTAGATATATAATGGTAGAATGATCAATATACAGGATAATTGGATAGCCTGTTATATAATGACAAAATTTATTGATGGCATGTATAACAACTAAGAACTCTTTCTCTGTTACTGTATAATTAAGTTTGGTTGGAGTTAGATTCTTGCTAATGAAATAAATGGTGTAGGGTTTCTTTTCTTCTTCCTGTCCCATAACAACACCGATGGCAATGTCTGAGGCATCGGTGGAGATTTGAAATGGTATTTTCCAATTAGGTCCTCTCAATACTGGCATTGTTGACATCAGTTTCTTGAGTCCTGCAAAAGCCACATCACATTTATCAGACCATTGGAATTCTACATTTCCTGTCAAAGCATGTAAAGGCGCAACGGTTTTTGAAACATTTGGCATAAATCTGCGATAGTATCCTGAAGCACAAAGAAAACTACGTACCTTAGTTTGTGTGTGTGGAGTAGGTAGATTAAGAATTACCTCAATTTTTGCTGGGTCTACTCTAATTCCATCTGCAGAAATGTAATGCCCTAATACGACACCTTCTGTCATCATCATGTGACATTTTTCATGGCTTAAACATAACCTGGTAGCGATGCACCGTTCCAATACCTTCTCCAGATTATTCAAGGCTTGATCGAAGTCGTCGTCGTACGGGGTGAAATCATCCATATAGACTTTGAGCCCTTCACTAATCAGATCACTGAATATGCTCAGAATGGCCCTTTGGAATGTAGCTGGAGCGTTACAGAGTCTGAAGGGCAATACTTTGCAGGCAAAGGTACCCCAAAGATATGTGAATGTCATTTTATCCTGATCTTCTGGGGTAATCTGGATTTGATTGTAGCCGTTGAAACCGTCTAGGAAAGAGAATAATTTCTTCCCTGCCAAGGTATCTAGGACCTGATCAATGAAAGGTAATGGAAAATGATCTTTTTGAGTAGATTTGTTTAGTTCCCTGTAATCAACGCAGATTCGCCACTTCTCGTTTTTCTTTGGGACGATGACTAATGGGGAAACCCATGGACTATCTGAGATAGGGTATATAAAATCTACGTCCAACAGATTTTTTAGTTCTTCTTTAACAATATCTTTGAGGTGAGGGTTCAGTCTTCTTTGCGGTTGTCGGATAGGTTGGGAGTCTTTCTCAATATAAATGTGGTGTGTGCAGAGTTGTGGATCAATACCTTTCATATCAGAGTACTCCCAAGAAAAAGATTGCTGGTATTTAGAGAGAGTTTGGATTAGCTTTTGTTGTTGTTTCTCTTCTAGGTTGGCATTAATGTTCAGAGACTTCCCTGGTGCAATCTCAACGGATTTGCTGTTGTGAACAACGGTAGTCAGAATTTTTTGTTCCATTAAGTCTTCCAGCGGGTCTCCCTGTGCTTCACAGTCTAGAACAACTTGGAGCATCTGGCATGTTGGGTTACTTACAGCGGTTGGGTTGTTAATAAACCCACTGATTACATCATCCTCTAGCTGATTCTTGTACTTGAGGGCTTCTTCCATCATTAGTGGGGCACGGAGATCCTTCTCAGGATATCGTGGTGGTGGCAATTGCGGGTGTACAATCGTTGGACTAGGTTTGGCTGGAGGATATAAGATGAGATTCCTTGTAACCCCTCCTCTAGCAATTGTCATTGTACCCGATCAACAACCTTTGTACGCATCAGCTGTCGCGAGCCATGGTCTGCCCAATATCAATGGATTCTCCACTTTTTGGGTTGATGATGAGAAAATCTGCAGGATATTCCCAAGAATCAATTGAAATGGCTATATCATGTAGTGTGTCGAGTGGTTTGACCACTGATCGATCGACCAATTGCAACATAATCGGGGTTGGGTCGAAAGAGTGAAGACCCAGGGCATTGCAGGTTTCCATAGTTAGAATATTGATGGCCGCCCCCAAATCAACTAGGGTATTTGGAAAGGAACAACCCTGAATCTGCACTGTTACTATGGGGTTCCCCGGATCTGCATATTTAACTGGTGTTTCTCTACCCAAAATTAGATCAGATAAGGCTCCCACTACATGAATTGTTGATGATGAATTTTTTATTTTTCTGACGGGCTTCCTCCCACATAGCTCCTTGATTGTCTTTGCATAGATTGGTATATCTTGCAGGGCTTGCAGGAGTGGAATTTTGATGTATAAATTCCTGAGTTCCCCTACAATGTCGAAGTCAGGATATACGGTGGGTTTCACTATCATCAACCTTTCGGGGAACGGAGGGGAGGGAATTGCATCCTTATCAGAGTCTTGTGATTTGACTGTGTTCCTCCCTTGCCTAATTTCTTCTGTTATTACCATAGTCGAGGGTGTTATTGCTGGTTGTTTTTCATTCCCTTGTTCTTGGGGAATGCCATTTTGTTCGGGAGATATGATGCACCCCAAACTTAACCGAAGTTCATTGCACCCTACTGAATTGATTTCCCCTTCTCTACTTTCCATAATATGGACCAACTGAGCTGGTCTTTTATTGGGATTCGGGTGGGGTTGGGCAGGTAATTGAGGGAGCATTTGTGATTGGGGCAATGGGAGTGGAGTTTGTAATGGAGGTTGGGTTTGAGAGGTCATTCCCATAGGTTGGTTATTCATCCCCATGGGGCGCTTCCAGTTATGGTTCCAATTTGGGTTTTGGGCAGTCGAGTTAGGCCATTGTGGAGGGTAGGTATTATTCGAATTTTTCCAGGATGAGGTGGGGTATTGTGAATTTGGCCAATTGGGACTTGTAGTTGGTTGATTTTGCCAGTTGGGGTTTGTGGCAGGTTGGCTTTGCCAAGTGGGGATTGCAGGTGGGTACTGCTGGGGCTGCCAGTTCTGATTAGTAAATGGCTGGCCCTGCCATGTGCTGCCAACATTCTGCTGTTGATTATACTATCCAGGATTCTGCTATTGATTTTACTCTCCAAGAAAGAAAGAGGAAGGGTCCTGAAATGTATTTTGAGGCCGGGACTACCATTGACGGCGCTGAGCCATCAGATATAATGGTTCTGTTTCCTCTTCTGCCTCTTTGAATACAAATTTCAATCCAGTGAGTGATGGGCAGTCTTTTGTGTCATGATCCTTGGCGCAAATAGCACAGACCCGAACTATATCCAGGGGGCATTCTCTTGGACCGTGTTTCTTTTTGCACCTGTGGAAAAATATAGCCAAGGTCTGTTCTGCCTCTACCTTTTTTTGTTTGGCCTGCAATACATCCAATTGTGTAGTCAGAGTGCTCAAAATATTTGTTTTAAAGTTTTCTAGGAGATTACCGACTTTAGCTCGTGTGACACCCCCGCTGGAGATATTGTTATTTCTTGAGGGACATTCACATTCCTGATTTGGTCCGTGTACTTCCTCGTGAGCACCTGATACACAATGGAACAATATCTTCATAAGTTTCCTGATAAATGTCACCTTTCCCTATTAGATTCAATGTTTCTACCCATTCATCTTTCATACCCTTAATCAGAGTTGCTTTGAGTATTTCACCTGGTAACGTACCGTAGGGTGATCTTTGCAAATTATATTGAAATCTTTCGACATATTCTTCTAATGATTCATTTTCTTTCGCAGTCATTTGGAAGATTTCATCTTTTAGGTCTCTGGTTCTGCAATAATCCTGGTATTTTAACAATAAGGTTTGTTTCATCTGGTCCCATGAATTGATGGTTCCACCTCCCAATCCCATGAACCAACGTAGGGCTGCTCCCTTCAAGGTAGAGGGGAATAGTTTTAATTTTTGAGGTTCAGAGGTGTAGTCATACCCTCTACATAGGACATCAAATTCAAATAGGAATGCATCTGGGTATTCTTAAATCAGTCCATGGAAGGTTGGCAGGTTTTGTAAGGGGATTGCTTTCATGGGCGCATTGGCAACTGGATCAACTATTGGATACTCCAGCGTGGATGTCTGGGGTTTTTGTTGATTTGCTTGTGCCATTTTCTCGAAAATGTGCCAAAAATTTTCAGGAGGTTCTTGATCCGGGTATTCTATTTGAAATTGTTGATTATTTGGTCTTCCAAGGAGTTTGACTACACTTCCTTTATCTGGGATTTTGGGTATGCCTTCTTCTTTTTTAGGAGACTCAGGATCAGGTGGTGGTGGTGGTGGGTATGCCTTGGAAACCCTGCTAGTTTCTCCTATTCCCTCCTCCAGATTATTAGAGCTTCCCTCTTCTAAGGGGTTGAGCGGTGGGAGATCTGTATTCTGAAAACTCTGCTCGGTCCCTTTAGATTTGCTATGAATCTCAGCGTGGGCCATAGTTGGTGAAACTATTTCCTGAGGGATTCAGGTGGGTCCTTTCCTAGGTCCAACCGAAGCATGAGATTCACCCTTTTTGATGATTTCGTCTATGAAAGTGCTTCTTCCAGGGATCACCGAACCCTGGGTTTTGGTAATTTTTGGTGGGGTTTTTGGTTTTTCAAGATCCTTTTTTCTAGTCATACACACTTCACACAATAACAAAATAAATTTCACAAAATAAAGCACCTACAAGCCTCTTAAGTGTCAACTGGAGGTAAGCATTGGCATAAACATTTTACTTATTACCTGTGTAGGTTATTACCTTCCGTCTTCAATACCTGGTCCTCCAGAGACACAACCTATGCTACCTTTGACATTCTCCCCAAAAACGACGCCAAAATGTTGGTGTCGAAAGATGTCCTAAAAACAACCTTAGTTTAACATTAATTTATCAACCCAGAGATTCATCTTTTATCTCAAGAATATCGATAAAGTTTATGCAGGTAGCCTAAAATCGTGTAGCTAAACCAAATCTGAGTTTATCAACAATTGAGTTCCTCAAACGTTCACCAAAGATTCTAAGAACTAACTGGAATTGAAGTCCGATTACTAAGATGCTGTGAAATGGAAAGGAACTAATTAATCTATTGAATTCATTTAACTAGAAAGTAGTAATTGAACCTAACTAAGGACTTGCAAAATTAACTATAATTCTGATTACTGGAAAGGAAATGACAAATTACTCTATCTACAGAAAGAAACAACAATTATAATCTAATTGGAAGGGACAACTAATGTAACTTTGCTGAAAGGAACAACTATTGTAACTTTAACCGAAAGGAACAACAATCGTAAATCTAAGGAAAATGAACATTGCGGATGAAAATGTGAGGAACTATCAAGCAATAACTTTAGAAATGGAAATCATAACAACAATCATTGATAACTAAATGAAATGTTTGTCTCCTATACGCAATCAATCATAAAATCATTAACACATTTGTGCATTTATCCTTGGCTATTGTAAAAGAGATCTGAATCATAAAATGGAAATCAAACTTCGAACTGATACAATTACAGAATGAGACAGTAACTCCTTCAGACTGGGCCCTCGGTCTTCAGAAGTACTGCTACGAGAAAATCAGAGCATGGAAATGATAAAAAAACTCAAAACTTTCATTGATTCCATGGCTGGTAAAACATTTACAAAAACTGCTTGCACATAATAGTTCTAAATCTAATTACTTGAATGCGTTTTTTTTCTCTGTTTTTTTGGATCTATTATCCTCTTATATATTACAATGGTTTTGGTAAATCAAGCTATCCCGAGGATCGAAAGATCCTCAGGATTTCTTTATTATTATAAAATTACAATATAGAAAATGTATATTCTTCAAACTGCTTTGCGCCTAAAAAGTCTTCAACCTTCAATAGCTTGCGCATAGCCAAAATTTCTTTGGTTATCTTTGGTAGTTATTTATCCAATTCTGTAACAAAATCACACCATTCCAATTGTAAATTAGAATCTATTTAGTAAAGCTTTAATAACAACCCTAAGAGATATATTAATCATATTCTTTCCTATCTATCCCTAACTATCTAAAGAATCAATCAAAATCATATCATGAATTGTGGGAAAAAGGAAGATATTTGTACCTTTTTCGTAACCCAACAATAACCATGAGTAGTTATAGGATATTATTAGTCTTCTTGAGGGTATATTTATTTTTGATAAATTATCGCTTGATTTTACATTGTTGAATAATGTTGTCGATCTTTATCAAAGTCTACCACCTGCTTACTTTGATCTTTTCACAAAATTGGATATTGCCTCAAGAAGAATGGTTGAATTAAAGTATCATGAAGGAAATGAATGGAATAAAATAGCATGACTTTAGAATAAATAACCTTTGGTGACTCATATTGTTTCCACACCACTCAAGTTGCTTCCACATCATCACCTCCAAATAGGTGAAGAATAAATTGAAGTGGATAGAAAACACATGACATGGAAATTGTTCTGTAGATATTCTTGGAGATCAATAATGGAATAATTATTTGGAACCCTAGCAATTTTGAGTGTCCATTCCTGACTATTTTTGGCAAAGATAGTTATTATTTCAAGAAGTAAATATGGTTCAACAAAATATAAAAGAAAGAAAGAAAGCAATTGCACATGATTGTCAATTTGGAGTTGAGAAAGAATGTGCTTCTACCAATGAAGTTGATCAATAGTGAGAAGAACACAAATGCATAATTCTGAGTAGATATTTGTAGACAAATTTTGTTTATTAGGATTCATCCCTCATTTTGTTAGTCTGTAACTCTAGTTTTTTTATATGTCTTTAAGTTTACAAGGAACTTTTCTTCTAGATATCTTTGAATTCATGAATGACTTTTATTTTTTTTAAATATGGGGAAAACCTCCAAGTACTTCCCCTCATTTTGAGGATGGTACCTAGGGTAAATCCTAAAATGTTCGAGGCACAAGGCCAGTCAACAACAAGGTCAAATCCATTACAAAAATATACTTGTTAAGAGCTCAACGTGTCACTTATGATAATTGAACATGGGTGGGGAGGCTAACAATCATTCCTCCCAATTACTGTAGAAAAACCCAATTGACAACTTGAATGACTTTGTTATCTTTATGACTATCTTTAAATACAATATCAAGTAGTGGTTTTAGTTTGAAATACTTGTTATTCTTTTGTATCCTGTATTGACACATTTGCAAAAGATATTGATTGGGTTATTTATTTTTAATACTTTGGAAATGGGCATAGTATACATTACTAATCTATTTAGTATAAAATATGGTGTAGCTCTGGAGTGAAGGTCTTTCAAAATTTATGGTTATCTTTGAACTATTGGTTTGATTCGAATATTGACTACCCTGTTTTCATGAATACTATTGGTATCATTTGACTATCCAATATGTTTTCTTAAGTTCAATTAAATCAAGAACCACCACCCTCTTTATGTCACTTGATAAGTTTGTCTACATTGCTATACTAGTATTTTTAGTAGTTCTTTTTCACACTCATTTATTTAAAAAAATTATACACTTAAATCCATGGATTGAAAACATTTTTTATTGAGAGATACTCCCTTTGGCTACTGGATTCTTATAGAATATCCTAAAGAGGGGAAGCTTTAATGCTTCCATAGTTTGTCTTGGCATAGTTCCTTAGCCATGAAAATATCGAGGAACAATACAAGGGAACATATTATAGATTCAAATATGCTTTGTAACAGACCCAACTTGTAACATCCAGTTCCACTAAGCACAATTATATTGACTTATTCTTTGAGGACACTTGCGAGCAAGTGATCCG
Organism: Picea engelmannii; assembly: GCA_009831015.1. Classification (NCBI taxonomy): domain Eukaryota; kingdom Viridiplantae; phylum Streptophyta; class Pinopsida; order Pinales; family Pinaceae; genus Picea; species Picea engelmannii. Next base: position 69,588 of record WSFP011159872.1, read on the forward strand.
GTTATGACACTTTATGATTATGTTTTGATTATGAGTTACATTATGATGTCATTATGATTATATGTTAATTTTTAGATGCATGTATATGGACATGTATTATTGATGAATTTCCCTGAGTGTGCAAGATACATGACAGGTTGATGATGCTGATGGCATCAACGTGCTCCCTTGAACTCCAGATTGAGTCAGGGAGTGGACTTGTATTTGGTTTGAGTATTTGATTTACACACATGTGATTTATATGATGATTTTAGTATGAATGTTATGTATATGGATTATTGACAGTGTTCTTGTCAATGGATGCAGGATCAATGACGCTTGCTAATCCAACTCACACAAGAAGCAAAGGTGTCATGCACAGAAACCAGATAGTTGAGGGAGAGGTGTGACAACATCCCTCTCACAACCTACTAACACTCTCCCTATGACCTGAACTATAGGTTAACGATTACCTAGTTCGAGAGGTCCACGATGCAGTGAGGGAATATTGAGACAGTTGCTCACGAAAAATTCTAAGGGGCGCACAATAAGGAAGAATCCTTATTCCTTAGAAGCCCTTAGTCTCTCACAAGGTAGACCAAGTGGAGTCTTGACTCCAAGTGTCAAACAAAATTCCAAACTAGTCAAAGGAGAGTGGCACCCTTGGAGCACAGAGGTGCGTCTTGAAGGGAACGCCGCATAATCAAATGTGAGTAATAAAATCTAGAAGGCTTAGAAAATAAAAAAATAATACTTAGACTTTGTTAGAAAGAGGGTGCAAATGATTATTCAATTAAAAACAATAAAATAACAAAGAGTCTAAGTCTAAAGAGGTTTGTTTAAGTAAAGCATAAAAAGGGAATAAAAAAATTAGACTAACAATTTAATTGAATGAAGAAACAAGAATAAACTAGGGTAAATTCACATGTGTGCATGGAAATAATAAAAAGAATTTATAAATAAAAAGAAAATAAAACATGAGAGAATAGGTGGTCCACATAGAGTAGCATCTTGATTCAATATACCACTAATCCTAACTAAAAGAAGACTCCTAATTCAACTCAAACTAATATCTAGTTAGGGGACACAAATAAAATGAGGGATTGGGGAACTAAGAGACATCTAAGAGGAAAAATAGGAACACATTGGGGAATGTGAGGAAAATTGTCTAATTATATAAATAAAAGAGAGAAATTACATTTACAACTTGGGGAGAGTGTGACACATGTAATGGGTGAATAATCCTTTAATTAAATTATTAAAATTAATTATTTGTGCATGAGGACACGTGTCATTGGAGATTTTTCTATAAAAGAATTGAGAGAAACGGAGAGGGGATCTCACTTTTGTTAGTACTGTTATGATGTCAAAATGATTCTTGACTAAGTTTTACTTGTGAGAGTTGAGATTCCAAGACTTGAAAAGAATAGAAGCTCTTTCTTGTGAGGCAAGTTTGGGTTCTATTGGTTTTGGTTTTTGTGTGTGGCTGCTTTGCAGCTCAGGGGACTAGGGGGAAGAAGAATACCCGTAGCATTAGTTGGGAGGTACCAGTGTAGTCTTTGGAATATCAAAGTGAAAGAAGGAACATTGCGAAGCTTGGAAGGGATGCTACTCAATTGCTGCTCAAACCAACTCACCCAATAGCAAATTGGGTCACAATATTTATGTTTAGCGATTAAATTATGTTTAAACTGTAATTTCTATGTATAACATACTTAAGGAAGAATATGTATAGCTTCCGTTGACGTTTGATTATTTACTTAAAAAATGGTATATACATGTACAATAACAATTTCCTATCAATGCCATCACGATTAACTATATTTAATTTCTGTATATCATGTTCTAATTTAGTAATTTTGTTGAATGGTTCATCTGTATATGATTCTTGTTCCATGTTCCATGTGCTGGAGATCCCGTGAGTGAAGACTAGAGAAACCACGTATGCTGTATGTGTGGAGGAAACAAAGTCAAAGAAGTTGGTCTTGTAATAAAAAAAGAGAGAAGTTATTGAGATCAACAAATCCCATGATTAAATGTCATTAGGACAAAAAACATAGTTTTTCAAAAGGTAACAGTATATGTGTTTTAATTTTAAAATAGTTTATTATATGGAAAATCAGTTCACTTTAATAGTATCAAGGAAAGAGAAGAATAACGGTGTTTAAGTTTTCTAGAGAGTTGGTTATGGAAAATTTCCATATTGTATTTGTTCAACAAAGTTTGTAACGAAGTCTTAGTATAAGTCAAGTTATTTTGTGAAGTCCTAGTAAGTTGAGTTGAGGTGGAAAATATTCATGGAGTAAATAATTAAAGGAAAAACACAATTGAGAATCTAGAGTCAAGTAAATTCAAATACAAGTAAAAGATGGAGTCGAAGTCAAGTATTTATTGATGTAACGATTTAAGTTATGAAAAAAAAATTCTTTTAAAAATTGTTGGATCAAGAAGTTGAGAGTACATTGGAGTCAAAAGTAAGTTAGAGTCATGCTTTTTTTTTAAAAGTGTAAGGTGCTTGGAGTTTGTCTTGTCAAAGAGAGAGTTTGAGTCAAATTGCACATTTCTCTAGGTTCATGTATGTAATGAAAATGTTTAGAAAGGGTTAAGTTAGAAGAAAAGTGGTGTCAAAAGTGCTTTTTGGTTTGCAATGGGTTCTTTAACAAGTTGATGTAAAGAGTTGAAATTGAGTCAAGGCCAAATTTTTAAAGTCAAAATGAAAGGTGCATGATTGGTGTTCCCCAACACCTTTATCATTCTTGTATTTGAAAGAAGCATGCATGATCGGTTGTAACCAACACTCGATTTGTTGTGTTACTTTTTTGGAAAGTGACTGTCAATCATTAAGGAAAACATGCATGAATCATTGAGTTTTAAAAATGGGCAAAGGAGGAAAAAAACTTCAAACAAATAATCAATAAATTGAACTACTACAACAAGACCTTGATGATGCTTTACAAGAAATAGAAAGGTTATAGAAACAAAATCATTCCATAATTGGAAAAGTTGCAGAATTCAAAACACGAGATAATGAGATTTATCATGAATTCGATTGTTCTGCTGCACAATGCATCGACACATTAGAAGAAAGGTTGACATCACTAGATAAATTTGTGGATGATATTTTCAAAATTGAAGATCAAAAGGACAAATTTATAGAATCACTACAACAAGAATTATTGGCAAAGGAGAATGTGTTCTTAGCACTCACAAATGAAGTAAAACAACTAAAACAAGATAAAATAAAGTGTGATGCAATATGTGATACACATGACCTGATTGATAGTTCTTTTAATTTAGTTGATGATAACAATGTTGATGTACATATGTATCTCTCTTGTTCTAAGACTCAAAATGATGATGCTAAAAATGATGATCTTGATGATATTTCTAAAGATGAATCTCTTAGTGAAATGATGAACTAGGTTTCTTTGAAAAGTATACAAAAGGAATAAGCTCAAATTTTTTGAATAAAATGGGTTTTGAAGGCAAAGGTTTAGGCCTTGGTTAATAAGGTCAAACAAACAATACAACTATAAAATTTGTGAAAGTAGAAACATTGGCAACAAGTGAATCATCTACAAGTAGCAATGCCATTGAGATCAACACATCCCATGAATAAATGCCATTAGGAAAGAAAGCATAGTTTTTCAAAAGGTGACAATATATGTGTTTTAATTTTAAAATAGTTTATTATATGGACAATCAATTCACTTTAATAGTATCAAGTAAACACAATAATAATGGTGTTTAAGTTTTCTAGAGAGTTGGTTATTGTTAGGGACCTAACCCCTCACGTAGGTAGAATAATATATTCCAATGTAATAAAGGTCAATATTAATAAGGCCTAGAAATAAGGAAGAATAAGTCCAATGTACGAAGACCTAATAGAGGATTTTGCTTCTAAAAGGATCTTCCTCTAAATGGTTCTTTTGATAGACATATTTAATATAAATAGGAGTCGAGGGTATGATAACTTTGTCTTGGATATTATTTTAATAGAGCTCTACTCGACTGGAGGTTGCCCCCTCGAAGAGGCAAGTGAACATTGCTCTCAGCAATCAAAGTGCTCCTTCTGGTGTTATTTTGGTATCATTTTGGTATTATTGTGTTGTTGTTCTGGTTATATTGTTGTACATCTTCCATTTCTAGCTATTTTTTCTGTTCTACATACTTTTTTATATATGGAATATTAGAAGTGATATCAAAGCACCTTCCTCGGAAAAAAATTGTGGGTTAATTTTTTTCCAGGGTAGAGACGTATTCCAACGTCTTTAAGCTACAAATATCCATCGTTAGGCGCATAAACCCATGGTCGGGGATTCATACACGTAGGAAATACAAGTGGTACTTAAGCACACATCTGTTGGCCACCCTTGTAACCCCTGTTGGTACCCCTTTGAATGGTAGCGCATCAGACAACACATGTATACAGATCAACCTAGATTTCCTTAATCCCTCCATAGATAAATTGATCGACCGCTGATATGGATTTTATGAGCGGAATGAAATGAATACAGATTATTAAAATATGCTTAACACAAAATAATAGAGATACAATAAAGCTAGTTTTCTATTCAATAAGGAAATAATATGAAACTATAAAATGCAGCGGAAAACAAGTTTGCTGGAATGGTGGCGTCTTATCTCTGAGAAGAGATGTGAGGGATGCGCTCATTCATAAGAAGATGGTTACAATGAGGCTCTAAAGGCCTTTCATAATAAACAAGAGTGTCAAAAACCCTAGACATCCAAAAACCTAACCCTAGGAGATGAAGCACCAAAAGTCATGTGGGCTTTGTTTGGGTAAGTTAGTACATCAACTTCCCGGGGTCGTAACTTTTTCATACGATCTTCGTTTTAGGCACATGATAGCCCGTTGGAAAGGTATAATCAAGAAGAATTTTTTTTGACTAGCCTAGATCAATGCATCCAATAATCACTTGGGCCCCAAATCCCCAAAAAATATCATTTAGGGCCTCAAAACGACCCCGAAATTTTGGAACCCGAAAAACTGTTGAAAAAATGCCAAGGTGGAAAACTGTTTTTCTAGCCATTGGAATAGGTGGGTGGCCACCGATATCCACCTATATCAGATGCTTGACTACTATAGTGACACTGAGAACAACACTCGAGAATATACTCTCTAGTACCTGGGTAGTCGGGTAGTATGACTAAGGGCACGATCTAGCCTCCTTAGTTGGTGCCCTAAGATATTGGGCCGAGTACTATTGTTGGACCCCGCATGTATATTAGAGAGATATAGAATAGGGAAAATCCTTGTCTGTAAAACCCTTGAATACCTAACCTTTGGGGACGGAAACAAAAAACAAAATAGACAAAATCTATTGGCGCGCAACTATGTCTCCTGCATTCGAGTTTCCAAATTACTACACATTTCTTCCTAATTAAGAATTTGAGCATTTCATCACTGCAATATTTTTCAGATCAGAGTATAACTCCACAGGTGTAAAAAAAAGTCTATCTCCCATTGACACCATTATTTGAGACCTATTCCATTGGATTTCTCTCTTCGCCCTTATCACATTCATACCTATCACTTTTCAACAAATTTTTTGACCCCACCCGCCCCTTTTCGGTTACCTCGTCATCATGGCCCATACCTGTAGCCAAGACTTGGAAGATCGCTTCAATACCTTGCACTCTAATTTCATAGAGACCCAACAAGAAGTGAGACATATCAGTGCCAATATTTCCACCATTAATAAAAACATGCATTCCTCCATAGCTGCCTCAATCGAGGAACTCAAACAAGACCTCAAACAAGACATTACTACCCAGCTTGAATATGTCATTTCGATGATCTGCACCAAGCTACATATCCCTGCAGATCCTCCCTTATCTTACCCAACTTTGCATACCGAAGGGGAAACTTCCTCTCATTCCCATAATTTTCAGCCCCATCACTTTCAGTGTGACCTACGTCTTCCGCGTGTGGATGTGACCAAATTTGATGGATCAGATCCCATTGGTTGGGTAACTCAAATGGAACATTATTTCTCTTTGTATGAAATTATGATTGAGTTGGCCAAACTCTGGTATGTTGTTCTCCATTTAGATCAAGAACGTTGGAAATGGTGGCAATGGAGAAAAAATTCCCGCCAAGGGTATGTTGCTTGGACACACTTTGTGGCAGAGATTTATGAACTCTTTGACACTGACACCAACCATTTAAACCATTTGACAAAATTGAGACAATCTGGCACAGTGGAAGACTTTATAGATACTTTTGAGCGACTCGATTTTCTTACAGAGGGCATGTATGATGCTTTTTTCCGAGAATTTTTTATCAGTGGCCTCAAGGATGAGATTCGTGCCCATGTCCTCATGGATCGGCCCTAGAGTTGGGTGGATGCTACTAAAAGAGCTAAGGAAGCACAACAGGTTGTCTCTTCTCAAAATCAGAAACCCTCCTTTATTCCTCGCACTAAACCAGTAAATCCCACTCCTCCTTCTACTCCACTAAAGATCCAAAAATTGACCAGGGCTGAAATGGCTGAACGCCAAATCAAAAGCCTTTGTTATGATTGTGATGAAAAATATTTTCCAGGACACAAGTGTAAGGAACAATATGTTTTTATGGCTATCTAGGAGGATATTTCAAAAGATGATGTTGAAGCTACCGTTGTGTCTGTGTCACCTGAACCCACTTTCATAACCCCTCCCTCAATCCCTCCCGAAGTAGAACCGATCATTTCCCTAAATTCTCTCACTAGATTCTCTGCTCCCCAAACCCTCAATCTAATTGGTTACATCAAGCATAGGAAGGTCATCATTCTTATTGATAGTGGAAGCACCCATAATTTTATTCATCGCTGCATTTCCCAAGAAACTAATTTCTATATCTGTACAGTCAATAATTTCCAAATCATGATTGCCAATGGTGGGTACATGAAATGTGGAGGGCGTTGTGAAAATGTGCGTCTCCAAATTGGTGACTACCACCTGAAATCTCATATGTTTGTTATCGACATGGGTAGTTGTGACATTATGTTGGGTGTAGAATGGCTAAGGACTTTGGGTCCCATTCTCATGGTTTTTAAGGAATTAACCATGAAATTCAACTAGGAGGGCCAAAAATATAAGTTCCAAGGCATCACCGCTGGTTCCCCAGAGATCATTAGTTCCCATCTCATGGAAAAGATGCTAAAAAAACGTCATTTTGACGTTATTTTCCAAATCCATGCCATACAAACAACTGAGACACCCTCTATACCGTAGGACCTCCAATCCATATTCTCTAAACATCAAGTGGTTTTTTCCACTTCCCAGGGACTCCCTCCTTCCCATGGTGTTCATGATCATTCCATTCCCCTTGTCCCAGGAAGCCTTCCTCCTAATATCCGTCCCTATCGTCACCCCTTTTCCCCAAAAAATGAAATTGAGAAAATGGTTTAAGAACTGCTCAATGCAAGTGTTATGCGCCCTAGTACGAGCCCCTACTATTCTCCTGTGGTCATGGTCCTTAAGAAAGAAGGTTCTTGGCGCATGTGTCTGGACTTCCGCACCCTCAACAAACTCACCATTAAAGACAAATTTCCCATTCCTGTCATTGATGACCTCTTGGATGAATTGAGTGGTGCCCAATTCTTTACTAAACTTGATCTTTGTTCTGGCTACCACCAGATCCATATGAAAGAGGCAGACATTCCTAAGACTTCCTTTAGAACTCATGAGGGCCACTATGATTTTTTGGTCATGCCCTTTGGCTTGTGTAATGATCCCTCCAATTTCCAAAGCCTCACGAATCATGTCTTTCATCCCTTTCTCCATCATTTTGTCTTATTTTTCTTTGATGATATCCTCATCTATAGAAAAACCTAGACAAACCATCTTGCTCATGTGGATCAAGTTCTCCATCTATTCTCTCAGCACCAACTTTTCTTGAAACAATCTAAATGTGATTTTGGTGCCTCGAAAGTCGAGTACTTGGGTCATCTTGTTTGCAAGGTCGACATCAGGGTGGATCCTAAAAATATTGAAGCTATGCAAGACTAGCCTCACCCAAATACTCTCTAAAGATTGCATGGATTTCTGGGCTTAACAGGTTATTATCGCAAGTTTGTTAAGAATTATGGAAAGATTGCGACACCTCTCACTGCACTCCTTAAAAATAATTCTTTCACTTGGACTCCAATAACTTCTCAAGCTTTTTAAACCTTGAAGATGGCCATGTGCACCACTGAAGTCCCAACCCTTCCTGATTCCAAAAAGACCTTTGTCTTGGAATGTGATGCTTCAGGGAAAGTTATTGGCACTGTCCTTATGCAAGAGGGTCGGCCTTTGGCCTTTACCAACAAACAACTGTCTGAGCAAAATTTGGGCAAATCAATCTATGAAAAGGAAATGTTGGCTATTTTGCATGCTATTTATCTTTGGTGCCCTTATCTATTGGGGTAACACTTCCAAATTAAGACATATCATCAAAGCCTCAAGTATTTTTTGGAACAACGCATTTCCTCCCCAGAGAAAAAAAAATGAGTGACTAAGCTATTTGGATATGATTATGAGATCATTTAGAAAAAAGGAAAAGACAATGTGGTTGTGGATGCACTTTCCCGAAAATATGAAGACGAAGGGTCCCTTTTTTCTCTCTCCTTCATTGTACCAGATTGGCTCCAAGCTGTTCTCCAGGAATGACTACATGATCCCAAATGTTCGCATTTGATACAAAAATTGCAGTCCAATTCTCCAGTTTCCCCAGGGTAATTTTGGATCCATGATGAGCTTCGATACAAAGGTCGTTTGTATTTATGTAAACAATCAAAAATTAAATCCACGGTACTTCCTGAGCTTCATGCTACACCCACAACTGGGCACTCCGGGTTTACTAAAGCCTATGACAGGGTCAAACATTCTTTTTTCTGGGATGGTATGAAACATGACGTTCGTAATTTTGTGGCTGAATGTGATGTGTGTCAACGCAATAAGGGAGAAACAATCAAATCTCCTGGCACACTACAACCGCTTCTAATTCCACCTGCTATTTGGCGAGATATCTCTATGGATTTTATTGTAGGCTTAACTAAATCGGGCAATAAATCATTCCTCATGGTGGTAGTTGATTGTCTTTCCAAGTATGCTTATTTATGTTCTCTTCAACACCCATTTACAACATCCACCGTGGCTCAACTTTTCATGGATCAAGTCTTCAGGCTTCATGGCATGGTGCATTCTATTGTTTCCGATCGCGACCCAACTTTCACCAGCAATTTTTGGCAAGAACTATTCAATCTACAAGGCACCTAATTGCATCTCAACACAACTTATCATCCCCAGACTAATGGTCAAACTGAAGTTGTCAACAAGTGTTTGGAAACATATTTGAGGTGTTTTTCCTCGGAAAGGAAAAATCAGTGGGCTCAATGGTTACCAGTAGGTGAATGGTGCTACAACACTTCGTACCATACAACTACTCGCATGACTCCTTTTGAAGCGGTATATGGAAAAAATCCACCTTTAGTTCTCTCATATTTTCCAGGTGTCTCGAAGGTCCAGGCGGTTGACTAAAC
>ML819580.1:27332-39169 GCA_009831015.1 Picea engelmannii
GATATATGGGTCCTTGATTTGCATCTCTCATGTTTGTGCTAGAATTGGCTCCAAACTAGGTGACGATATTGATCCCAATGTAGGCACAACCTACTATGTTTTCACCATGGATATAAAGCTCACAATTCACCATATTATCACTAATCTATCTCATGTATTGTTCATCCCATTTATTAATCAATTGTACACAATCATGTGTATTATGTATTGTCTTTTGGCAGTACCCACATCAATGATGGTGAGGATATAAGTAATTCCATTCAATATACCCCACTTCATACTAATTATAAAATCATGGTGGGAGATGATCCACTTAATTACATAGAGCCCTATTACCCTAATTCTAATTATTTCCCCCATCCACTCCCATGGTTGAATCCATTGTGGACAAGTTCTTCTCTTCATATCACTCAAAACTATTATTGATGTTTTTCTTAAGTATGTGTAGGGTTTGATTATGTTGGCCTTCATATAGGATTGGATGCCATCAAGGACCCCAAGTCATGAATAGACCCGGGATGAGATAGTGAAACCCCCATAAATTTGGCTACCTTATTTGAACCTTAGTGCACTACTTAGCTTTGAAGGCCTATGATCCTCACCATGAGGACTATTGGATTAGACTTACATAGTATTTTTTATATTTAAATGAAAATTATGGAATTATTGTGTTTGGAAATGGAGAGGACAACTCCCATGTGACACAATGTGATTATTTGTAGAATAAAATGGGAAAACTGTAATGGCATGTGATGTGGCACAAAATGGATTTATGTATATTTTATTTATGAAATATTATTCATATTAGGGCACGTGGCAGCCAATTGTCTCATGGAGATTAATTGTAATTATTGATTTTAAAATTTGTAAAGTCTTAGTCCTCCCCATAAATGATAGAGTTATAGGCTCATGTGGAGGTGTCAGTTAGCATTATATTTTTTATATTGGCACTGGTGATTGTTTCATTGATGATAGCTAAACCCTTAAGAGGGGTGAGTTGAGTTTTATGGATATTGTGGCTTTTGTTTTGGATAATTATACTATTTGGCTTGGTAGTCATCTTGATGTGGAGGAAGGGATGATCTTTGAGATAGAGTGTTGAATCCAAGAGCTTGAGTCCATAAATCAATGGGAGTGTAAATATGGTTGGATGGAAGCATTGTCTTCCCTTGTTAGTTGGGTTGAGTGTTTGTTCTGTAAAGTGTTAATGCTTGGCTACTTAGCACGAATGGTATTCACCTGATTGGTGAGGTGGAGGATTGTGCTTTACATGCTACCTTATCCAACATCTAACCACAGTCGACTGTGGTTGTGGCATTGGGGGTAGAGCCTTGAAAGTTAGGGTTTTCAAGGAAAAATCCTTGGCTGCACCATTACCTTTGTTTTTAAGAATAATTTTATTTTAGACACTTTCACTTACATTCGTTGCATGTGGAGATTTAGGTGTAGGAGGATATTTAATGGGTAGGGATGCCTTTGGATCGTTGTGGGTCATATATAGGAAATAATGGATATGAATATCGAAGCTCAACGTCATTCACAAGTCCTTGTCACTCAATTAAACAAGCAAAGTTGCAGAGAAACAAGTCCCTGCCAAAAAAGTTTGAAGAACATGTTTTTTTAGCAGAAGGACAAGTAGGTTGTGTGTTAATAGCATTACTTTTATTTCATATGCATCGGATGTAGAATTAAAAGTGTGAAAGTAGGAAGAGAAGGCCTTTCCATATCTTTAAATATGTAATTGCGATGATATTCCGTATGTTAACATTTCTCCGATGATCTTTAATCTAGTTGTGTCATTTTGTTTATTTATGGAGACAACAAAAGTTGCAGTTGCAATGATATTCCACCTGTGTTCTCGTTGGAAACACATTAAACAATATTCTACACTCGACATAGAAAGAGAGTCCACATAATATGTACACATGATGATACAGTCCGATCAGATTGAAGTGTTAACGGTGTTAAGTTGATCTTTATAGTTGTGCCATCTATGAATCAAAGTATAGTTCAAAAGGTACACATGCTAAGATTGTAATTAAATTATGTACTAGAGATTTTCTCTTCATATTGACTAATATACAATGAGATATTTTCTATTATTGATATGTAATATCACTCAAAACCCTCCTACATATAGCTGATATATCAATTTTTATTGTGATCTCGTTATTAGTAAATGTTTCCATTAGTCTCACTATTGAGATCAATGTGACATTTTTTGTCCTTATATGTAATACAATTCAATATTGTTCCATATATAGTTGGTTTGGTGGTTTCTCTGCAAACTCACTAGTAATAGATTATGCCATCAATGTCACTATATGAGATTAGCTTAACATTTTATGTTCTTGGTTGTCAGGATTTGAACATGGTGTCTTTATAACAAATGCATTCCAATGAGCTACCTAAAATAGAAGAAATCCAATCTAAATATTTGTACTAATAATCACACTAAATCCCCCATAATATTCCTTATTGCTTGACAATCAAAGAGAATATTTCTAATAAGAAACAATGGCTAATGTATGTTGCACAAGCTAGGTGGAGGTAGCGAAAGAGACATGTATGGATAATTGACAGATTTTCTAATGTGTCATAATGTGGCATAAGCATGTCCCACAATAGCTACCATGTATAGATGTGTCCCACAATCACTGTTATGTATAGCTTCGTTGTTTCCTTTGAATTGAATACACACCACATGTTTATTCTCTTGCATTGTGTTCCTTGAAATCTACACAAGAGTTCATATTCCCAATGTGCATACAATGTTGAGCTCAAGAGGTTCGATTGGTGCATTCAGCATAGGCAAGGTGTTGTTATGCCATTGTGTTCTTTGAAATACCAACGTTCTCTTCCCAATGTGTAGATATCACTGGGTTTGAGAGGTTTGATCAGTGGTTTCAACAGAGGCGGGGTGTTTTTATGACCACATATTCTCATGCCCATCCCCTTGCTCCATGGTGATGATTGGTCAGAGTAATTAAAGAATTTTAATAAGAGATCTATAGACAAGGATTATGGTGGAGAAGGATTTATAGGAAGGAATATGGACCTAGAAGCAATACGTGGGAGAGGGTTTTAGGAGGACAAGGAGAAGAGGGTGCCCATCATATCCCAAAGAAGAGTTCAAGTTGAATTGTGAATAAGAGAAGGGAGGTGGTAAGGATGGTGGTCGACGAATATTTTTTCCTCGAGCAAATTACAGAATACTAAGGGCTAGCCATGATCAGTCGATTTGGGTTGAAACTGCAGTGAATGATGATAATACATCCATAGGGAGATAGATCAAGTGGATTGAAGATGCAAATATAAAAATGAATATCCATTATTATCATTAAGGGGGGAAGAGAAATTTTCATTATAGGTGTGTGGTTTCCTAATAATTATTAAAAGGAATATTATTTCTTTCAGGAAGGTCGAAATAAAATATTTGTGTTGTTGGTAGACCCAGTCGATAATACAACATACTCTAGGGTAATGTCTCCATTATTCTAGCTATAAGTGGATATTAGAGAAGGCTTACCAGACAATACTGGGATAATCGGATCGAGAGGCTAGGATGAAGAAGGGAAAACGTAAAAGGAAGACATAACAAAAATATTGAAGATGGAGGTAGAGAAGGGTTCATATAAAGATCATAATCCTCCAACCCCAAAGTATAATGGATATCATTAGGAGGAAGAAGGCATGAAATATGGAGTGCCACAAGAAGAGAAAAAAACTAAGTTAATCACCCTATAATCAAACAATTCTATGCTTTCTAAAAATGATTGTCTTTATTTGGGGGATAGGGGTTCTTGGCCTGCTCTTTCTCAAATGGTTTTTGTGAAACGTAGTTGTTGGTAATTGACCAAGGAAGATATGAACTAATAGGGAGTAGTCAGAGAATTCCCTGACACCATATTTTTTTATGGTCAAAAGTTTCTAGTGCATTTGGTCAGACAAATATTCAATCCAATTCCATTGGAAATATGCAAAAATTGTTGAATTGCAAAGAAAAAATCAAGGTATGGACATATTATGCCTAAATATATATCAATAGGCAATAATAAATGGTGGATATCATACCTATTGTTTTAGAAGATTTCACGAATCCCGACATCCAACTTCTCATGTAGATTTTTTTTTTTAAAACCTACAGGAGGTGTGGCAATATCGACGAAAGTTTGTCGCAAGCTAATGATTAGGTTTTACTCCAACAAGAATTTTCGTCGCTATTTCCACGAAAGTTCGTCGCACTTTTCCACGGTTTTTAGTCACACATATAGCATCTGTGTCGTAAGCTCTTCATGATTTTTTTCTCTGCCAAGAGTTTTCGTCGCTATTGCCACGCTTTTTCGTCGCAACTTTCCACGTTTGTTTGTCGCACGTATGGCATCTACGTCGTAATCTGTTGGTGAGTTTTTTACTTTGGCAAGGTTTTTCGTCCCTATTGCAACAATGTTTCGTCGCTATTGCCACGCTTTTTAAGGTAAACCTATCTTGAGGATGATGACATGTGTTGGGCTTATGTCGTCGTTGTTTCCACGAATACCTGGTTCATGGATATAGCGACAAAAAAAGTTCCAAGAAAAATAGTCTTTGCTTCCGTGGAAAGTGCGACGGATATGTGTGGCAATAGCAATGAAAAACTGTGGCAACTTTGATCATATGTAATAGTGGCAAATGACCCTCCATGCTCTTTAAATAGAGATCATGGACCAATCGAGTGTTAAGCCATGAATGAATGTAGTTATTAAGATCGAGGAGAATATGAATCGTTGGATCACTTTATGTTGGGAACATATCGTGATCATCGTATTACCTAACTACAAATGCATACTAAAGAAACACACGTTTACCTAACGACACATTAGACCAAGTTGATCTTAACTTCCTAAGTCTCTAAATATTCTAACATATGTTGCCTACATCCTTTTTTTCAAATGAAGGGGTTTTATCTTCTTTATTTTCTTTTTCATAAATTCAATGTTCTTCAATAATTTCTTACAGTGTCCATCCCCAACGATATCATGTTTCTCTCTATAAATCCTCTTATTTTTTCTTTTTTTTATATATTTTATTGATCTCTTTTCCATACTCATTATTTTATTCTTCATAGTTTTCTCCTCAATGTGCCTTGGTGTATTTTGTATTTCTCATAATATCATTGTGCTCTCCTTTGGTCTTGTGTATATTCTAAGGTATCAACAAACATGTGTATTTTTTGTCATTCCATGCAATGTTTTATTTTCTCATATTATCCCCATTTCAAAGTTGTCTGTGTTTCCAGTTTTAACACTAACGTTGTTTCTTCTAATTATGACCATGTTGATTTGATAATTCTCCTTCATTTTAGATGTTTAAATACATGTAGAGGTTCCAATTACACAAATAGTGTTATTATATGTTTTGACTATGAATTCAAAATTTTCTACACTACTCATAAGAATTTTCTTAGATAAAATCTTAGTGTCACAAAATCGAGCTCTAATACCAAGTTGTGGAGAACTCTTTTTTTTCCAAGGAAACCCTCATAGAAAATCTTCTGAGTACTTCCCTATGATCCATGGATGGTAAATGAGGTAAATTGTCGGCCCTGGTTACAAAGCCTAACCCTAAGGGATTAAGAGAGTTGAACCCATGACCTCCCCAAATTTGGGGAATAGATAAGAGGTCTCACATCTAGCTCAGGACCATTTAAACTAACCCTCGAGGCTAATTGTGGAGCACTCTTATTAATGACATTATTCCAATACTTAAATTTCAAACTATATTATTTTGTTGAGGGGAGACTTATGACTACCTCTTATTGGTTATAGCCTTTAAGTTAAGTCTGATTTCCTCTTAAAAATATAGAATGTAAAATTCTTTCCTTTGGAAAAAAGCTTTATATTAATATAAATTCATTTTTATTTCAAAATTTTTAATTTTTTCTTATATTAATATAAACTCATTTTTATTTAAAAAAAATTTAAATTAATATAGATTTATCTTAATTTTAAAAAAAATATATATTTTAAGAAACTCCTTAAAAAAAATACTAATATTATAATTATAATTATAAACTTGTATTAATATAAATTTATTTTATTTTAAATATCTAATTATTTGAAATAATTGTAATTAATAATCTTTAAAAATATATAGATAAATTTAAAAAAATCTTAAAATGCGAATCTAAATTATTTTTGCAGAATTACAAATTTTGATATGCTAACCTTAATGTGATTATAAATCTTTGAAACTTATCAAACTTAACACTTTGAATATTTGAATTCCTCTCCACTCCATGAAACTATTAAAATGACCTTGGGTATTGCAAAGATTAGCCAAAGCATTTTCTCTAGTAGAGTTCCTCCATCTTCAATTGAATAAGATAGTAATGTAATGGAGGTAAAGTGAAAAAAACAAAGGTGGTGAAGTGAAGCATCTCTTGTGGATCAGAATGGAATAGTGCATTCCTTTTTTAGTGTTAGTGGAAAATTCTTTTTTATATATTAGAATTAATTAAAATTGAATTTTTTTTTAATGTTAATGGAAAATTCTTTTTATATATTAGAATTAATTAAAATTAAAAAAATAAATAAAAGTAAAAATATTAAAATTAAAACTAAATTTAAAAGTAAGAAAAGTAAAAAAGAAAATCAATACTCATAATGATCACCGGCTACCTAACAATATTGGAAAGATCACACTAGTCCATAGTGAAAGATCACACTAGTCCTTAGTGAATATGCTTATGTTCCAAAAAGTATTCAAATTAAGATTAGTTCTTAGTGAATATGCTTATGTTCTGAAAAGTATTAAATTAAGATTGTTTATTAAGATGAGGTCATTGAATTTCACAATCTTTTTTTATGTATTAAAAAATATAAAATAGTTTGTTTGTTAACTAATTTACTTATTGGTTGGTATATTCTAACTAGAAAAAAATTATTCAAATTAAGATTTTATTTTATTAAGATGAGGTCATTGAACTTCACAAACTTCTCTGTTTTAATAAAATACTTTGTTTATATTTTAATAAAATACTTTTTGTTTGCTAATTAATATACTAATTAGTTAAATATTTTAACAAAAATAAAATTACATTTTATATAGATTTTGGTGATAGATTTATCCATCTTATTTGGTTTAATGGTGTTTTGTATGGAATATTTCGAACTTAAATGATGAGGTGATTAATAATTAATTTGGAGTTTTTTTCAAAATAAAAATAGTCAGATTTCAAAAACTCATTGATAGCATGGATCATGGTTTTAATTTTCACTTGAGTTTTGTTTCGAACCTAAAAAAATTTAAAGATGATTCCAATCAATGTTCCACCAAGTTTTTAGGACATGGACATGCATCCAAGAGACATGTGAAGACACCTCCAAAATTTAAGGAATGTCATAAGAGAGGCTGCCCCAATATAAATATATTAATAATATAAATATTAAAATTATAAACACATCAAATACTAATGTAAATATCAAATACTAAGGCCATATAGGACATGTTTCATGGTGATATATATTAATTTAAATTTCATATCACAAATTCATTTCCCTATATATTTAATCACTATTAATTATCTTCTGAATTTAACATACTTAGTTAATTGAATTTCAAGGCTTATTAGTTTTCTATTAAGTCAATTAGTATACCTAACCACTTTAAGAAAGATATTGTCTAATTAAAAATTGCAAGATAGTGGAGTCATACACCTCATTATTGATGTAGGATTTTTTAGACATTCTTTAATTCTTCTTTAGTATTGTTTACATGTTAAAATTCAATATCAATTTTCTACGATTATCAATATTTTATGGGATTTACATGAGGATGGGGTATAGGCTTTCCTTTTGCAGGTATATTGAAAACTTAGAAAGATGTTAAACTTAAGATATATTTTTAAATTTTATCTTTTTTCTATGTGAAGATTGAATCTCGTCCCACCATATTTTGAGATAAGGTTATTTGTTTAATTTTTAGTATTAAAATTTAAATTAATGAAAATAAAGTTATTCTATCATTTATTATTCTAAAAGAAATTTAAAAATTGTTTTTGTTTATTATTAATTGTAGGTGTGTTTTAAGAGGGAAATGCCCAAGAATAGCTTTGAATAGTAGATACTCTTAGGTGCATCCACTACATGGGGACATTCCACTTTTTTTTATAAAGGAGGGTTCCCCTTTGAGAAAGGAAGGTTCTTACCCATGTTCTTTGTTGTTGTTGGCATACCAAGGATGACAAGGAATTCTCTCAATGACACTCTCATGCTTAAGGGGAACATCCCCAAGGGTTGGGAGTGTGCTCCTCTAGGACACTAATTCCAACAATACTCCCTTTGTGGTTTTTGAAAGACACCACTTCCATTTCTAACCTTGGGTTTCCTTTGGAAAACCTATCAAAATTGACACTTTATTCAATACTTAGAAAGGGAGTGGGGGTTCATAGGTTTTTGCAAGAATTAGATTTTTCCATTGTCTTATCCTAATTTTTTAGTCATACCTAATTACACATCAAAATATGGTTCATTGTTCCATTATCGTTGTTATCATCAATGTCATCAGTTTTATCCCTTCACTCTCCCACCTACTTCCTAACAATAATAATGTTTTCATCACTATCGAACATTCATTATATTCAATGATATGCATGTATCCACGCATTTTTATGTAAATCAACTATCCATCTTTCTTCTTTCCAAAAAACTATGTATCGAAATCCCCACCCCAAAAACAAATAACTTGTACAATGTTAAATGATCATTTTTCATCCAAAAAACTATATATCTAATTATCCATTCCCAATGTACACAACTTGCACCACATTGCATGGTAGAAGAAACAAGAATTTATAGACAAATTATTATTGAACTATATAAGTAAATGGTGTCTTTATTTATTTGAGAAAAAAATAAATTTGATATATAAATTTAATATATAAAAAAAAAAAAGTCCAAACTGATAATGTTGATAATGTTATTGACATATAACACCAAAGAAAGACAAAAGATTGAGAAATAAATCAATTTAATTTATAAATTTAATAAAAAAAAGGCAGAAGATTGAAAAATAAATAAATTGGATATATAAATTTAATATATAAAAGAGATAAGAGCCCAAAGTGATCATGGTATTGACATATAATACTAAAGGAACAAATACAAAGGATTGGACAAGCACTACATGATTAAATAAGCAATCAACTCTCCCATACTTGTAGCTTTAATAATTGGTGTATTGTCATGTCTTGTGGTGACCACTTCACCAAACATATTTGATTTCAATGTTACTCAAATTATCAACTCCTTTCCTTTTTCCCTTATCCTCACATCACTTGTCAGTGACCACTCCAACAACATATATTATCCTTACTCCTGTCAACTGGTATATCCTTTTCCCTTATCCTCCAACCTAACGAAGTCAATAAAGTCATGTTGGTTGCCCGATAATATAACACTTACTTTTAAAAACTCATTCTAATTTGAATTTTTAATACTTGCGATTCTTAACATTATTCCAATGTATAAATAAAGAATTATATTCAATCTAATTTCAATATTTTATATTGGGAATTCTTAACATTACTCAAACGTATAAATAAAGAATAACAGAATTGGATTTCCCTTAGACATTGATATACACTACAATATTGACGAGGCAGTGGTAGAATATGATAGGAACCCTTTGTCCTTTTGCCCCCTTAATTTTTGACAATGGCTTATCTCTTATATGTCATAATCTACTTTTTATAAATCACTCCACCTATGAAGTAACACCAATCAATTCGAACACTCACAACTATCTCACTCAATTCCAAAACTCTCAACTAAATCTATCTTTCTTTCAACCTTGGGATCATAAATTAAATCTATATTTCTTTCAACCTTGGGATCATAAATTCATAATAATCTTAATTTATATAAACATATCCTTGCTTACATATAAAAGACACATTACATTTTAAAGATTTTTTTAAGACTTATTTCACATTACATATACCGATCATAAACAAGAGTCTAAGTCACCAACACATCAAATTAACCCATAACTATTATTGTCACCCACACATCAAATTAACCCATAACTATTATTGTCACCCACACATCAAATTAACCCATAACTATTATGTAGCAACCCATGTACTCAGTGGCATCTCGAAATCACAAAGCAATAGCCTAAATAATCCATTGTCAATATACATAACTACTAATGTACCAACCCATCGTACTCGTGCCATTTGATTCATATGATTTCAAAGTTTATAAAATATTTGCCCTTTTTATATAATTTAAATAATTATTAAAATTTAATGAATTAATGAAAGAGGTGGTGATATGTTTTTTATTATAATTCAATGTCGTTTAAACATGTGATGTATTTTATTTGATGAAATATCCAATTTAGTGTCATTTTTATATAATTTAAATAATTATTAAAATTTAATGAATTAATGAAAGAGGTGGTGATATGTTTTTTATTATAATTCAATGTCGTTTAAACATGTGATGTATTTTATTTGATGAAATATCCAATTTAGTGTCCTTTAAACATGTGATGTATTTTATTTAATAAAATATTCAATTCATTTTTATGGTCAAAATCAAGTCAAGTGTAGTGTTTATCATAAAATGTTAAACATGTGATATATTTTATTTGATGAAATATTCAATTCATTTTAATTGTCAAAATCAAGTCAAGTTTAGTGTTTATCCTAAAATGTGGAGTGATGAAACATCCCACCTTTTAATAGGGGTTGGGTTGAGTGTTGAAACATATTAAAAGAAAGTATATTACAATTCCTCTTCTTTCCATTTCAAATGTCAAATACTAAGTAAATCAATTTGATTGAATAGATAGATATCATGTATCAACTTGCACTTAGAATCATAAAAGCAAATCGTTCATGCATTTATTTTTTATTGAGATATGCTTCCTTTCTTCTAGTTAATATTAGAAGTTTAATATCAACTAGATTAGCAATCAATACTTTAATTTGTAATCATAAAAGTAAATTGATTGTTTATGTATTCATTTTTCAGATTTTTTTTTTCTTCCTTCTGGTTAATTCTATAAGTTTAATATCAATTAGATTAACAAATAACACTTTAATTTTTCTTTTTCTTTTTTCAAAATTGTGTTATTTAATCTAAAATATTGAAAAAAAAAATTATTATTTTTTTAAATATGTTAAAATATATTATAATTTAATTGTCAATCAATAGAGAGGACAATTGTTATTGACTCTTTCTTGGATGGGGTGTCACGAGATCTTTCTTCCACATGGAGCTTGCAATATCACAAAACCCCCCTTGATTGTTTTGTTTGGCGGCCCAACGACGCTCATTAATTTTTTACTTGTCATCTCCTTTGGACATTCCTACATCTGACTCTCATAATGGATTTTTCTTGTTCGAAGCTGGTGGGTCTCAATATCCTTTAGTACCTCATGGTCGACGTCCAAATCAAGAATGTTTTATTGTTTTCATCCTCTCCCGCTCTGAGCGCACTTTGGTCATTTCTAACTCACATTTTGATCTCCCCTCGTCACAATTTTTCTCTCTGGATGAGCACTTCTTGTTCATCATTTCTAGATTTTTTCATTTCCATTCATGATCTGCTCTCATTCCCAGGGAGCGATCCAGATCAAAACAAGCTACTGGTTCTCGTTTTGGCCCTGGAGGTCGAAATTCTCAAGCACGTCGCTCCTCTGGTTACTGTTGTGTTTGTCCTTGCCACAAAGTGATGGAAAATCGAACCACTCCCCCTTTCGTCGAGGCCGACATGTCAAGCCAAACTTCAGTGCAGCACCACCCTCCATCACTACCACCCATGACCCCATCCCTGATGGTGCCTCC